>JBBPBX010012010.1:17579-35875 GCA_038048925.1 Garcialebias charrua | reverse complement strand
GGGGTTGAAAGATTGGACCAAAGGATGTAAAGTGATGGAATAACGGACATTCAGCCAACACACACACAGCTATTGAACTAATGTGGCACTCGAAGAATACTAAACGAGTGTCCGGGACAAACTTAATATTCCTCTGCTGTTCAGGAATGTGTCCCTCAACAGACTAAAGATTAAACAAAGTCCAGGAGGATAAAATTATTTACCTACCAAACAACAAAATCACCTAGTTTGACAAACTTTTTTGTTGCTTTGTTTGTGTCGAGGTCATGATACGCTGGTCTGTCCTCAGACACTGATGTAGCAGCAGTGTTAGCTAAATGAGCAGAACAAGTCGCCACAACAGCCGTCACTCCCTCCCCAACTCGGGCTGTCACACTGTTGTAGCAGAAAGTGATAAGTCTTAAGGGCGAGATACACTCGAGCGTCCTCACGATACGCCAATACGCAGCGTACGTACGCCCCGTACGCAGCGTAGCCCCGCGTAGCCCCTCAGGGCAAGTACGCGCAAAAGTATTTTTTTACTACGCATACGCGATTCGCATACGCGATGCGCGGTGTCTGACCTAAACTTCCCCGGCGCCGGACTGTTTTGTATGTTACACAAATGAAATAAATTCCTCTTTTTTATCGCTGATCGGGCCTTTTCTTTTGTTTTTTTGCCTAAAGTCAAGTAACCGCTTCTTCCTCCGTTCACTCGATGAATGAAATGAATGAATTCAGGTCCTACCTGGGTGCGCGATGTTTTATATATTCCCTGGTGGGCTGTGGTGGGCGAGCGAGCTCAGTTGAGTCCTCTCCGTGCTCAGCTGCTCATATTACAACAAGGAGAACGCGAGCGTTTGGAGCGAAAAACTAGCGGAAGTGACGATCGGAAGTGACGGTACGGAGGAAATGACGTTAGAATTTGGAGCGAAAACACGAGAATCTACGCGAGAACGAAAGCCGAGTGTAGCAGCGGCTCCGTAGGAGTCTGCTTCAGTGTATCTCGGGCTTTAGCAGGCGCATGTATCCGCCCTCACCACCTCCTCTGGCTCCATTGGAGCATTCCAAGTCCCAGCCGGGCTTGTTCATGGCATCTAAACTCAACTATCCTAAAGCTCATTGAACACTTACAATTAAAGACCTAGCTTTCTTTGAAGGAATGTATCGTCTGTCGTTTTTCATGGCAGATCCATATTAAAAGTTCCACATTTTCTTTTGATATCGTGGCAATAAATCCTGTGATTCTCCTTTACTCTGCTCGGTCTCTTGGCGTTTGAAGTATGTGTTCTGTGTTACTTAGCTACGAGCACATTCAGTTTTTGATTAATATCATAAATTTAAATGAGGGTGGCATGGTGCATCAGTTGGTAGAGCTGGTGCCTTTCAGCAGGTCGCCGGTTCAAATCCCGGCCTGGGACCTTTCTGGGTGGAGTTTGCATGTTCTCTCCATGCTGCGTGGGTTTTCTCCGGGTTCTTTGGTTTCTTCCCACAGACCAAAAACATGCAAGTTAGACTGATTGGTAACTTTAAATTGTTCCTAGGTGTGAGTTGGAGAGTGAATGGACTGTACTTATGTAGTGCCTTTCTATCTAATCAAGATACTCAAAGTGCTTTACACTACAATCTGTGCCTCATTTACCCATTCATACAGCACTCTAATAGATCTCTACAAAGCTACCGTATTTTCCGCCTGATAAGTCTCACCTCTCTATAAGTCGCTTTGTCCAATTATTGGCAATAAATTGGAAAAATCCATAAACATGTCGCACCTTTATTTAAGTCTCATCTATTATGCGTCACCGCTACGCGACGCGTCAGCGCGTCATTTGCCCTGTTGAAAATGGCGGCCACAAAAGCATGCACGGAAAGACTTTTAACAAGATTAACACGGTAAAAACAATTATTTGTCTGCGGAAAATTATAGCAAAGATGTGTCTTAGCTTAACCGTTCCTTAATAAATTCATGTAATGGTCAAATCTGCTGGATTTAAATTGTTTCGCTTTGACGTCTTCCAAACGGTCGCGCGCGCTGCGAAAATAAATTATAAATAAATCTAATTTTAGCTCAAACAACTCCAACAGCTAACAGTTTGTAAATGACCACCAAGTAATTACTTTCTGTAAGCTTAAAGAAAATCTGCTGTGTGGTTTATGAGCTATTTTGGTAAATAGTAGCCGGAAAAACAACGTAGCTAACCGCGACCCATTTACGCTCCTAAAACATCGAATTTTATCTCAAACAATTCCAACAGCTAACAGTTTGTAAATGAACACAAAGTACCGTACTTTTCAGCGTATAAGTCGCTGTTGTTTTACTAATTTGCATGTCCTGCGGCTTATACGCCGAAGCGTCATATTTATGGATTTTTTCCCCATATTTTTAGACCCATTTTTGACTCAGATATGACCGTTTTTCATTTTGGCAAAAAAAATGGTGCAGTACCACTTTTGTCCGCTAGGGGGACACTGCCAGAGAGTACACCGACCGTTTCTAGCTCATGTGTCCGAAAAAAGCCTCCTCTGCTCGGACTGACTCTGTCGCCGCCCGGCCTCCTTCTCTGGAGGTAGCTACTATTAGCTGTGTTGTTAGCTGTGTTTTTTAGCAAGATAACTCATAAACCACACCGCGGATTTTCTTGAAACTTACAGAGCGTAATTATTTGGTGGTCATTAGCTTTGGTGTTAGCGGTTAAATACCGTAACCTACTGTTTAGATAAACAGCTCTTAAACCACTCAACGGATATTTTTTAGGCTTACAGAGTGTAATTAGAGTTGCTCCCGGTAGGACTGGAAAGCACCTTGCATGGTAGTCTGCCGCTACCGGTGTATGAATGTGTGTAGCATTCAATGTGTGTAGCACTTTGAGATTTTCACTAATGAAAAGTGCGTTATAAATTGAATTCATTATTATTATTATTATTATTATTATATGGGTTTAATTTACAAACTGTTGCCCTGTATAAGACATTTGAGATAAAATTTGTTTTTTTAGAGACGCAACCGTGTCGAGTTAGCTTCGATTTATTTCCATGTATATCGTAATTTATAGCTCTTAAACCACTCGGCGGATATTTTTAGGCTTACAGAGTGTAATTATATGGGTTTAATTTACAAACTGTTGCCCTGTATAAGACATTTGAGATAAAATTTGATTTATTTATAATTTATTTTCGTAGCACACGCGACCGTTTGAAAGACGTCAAACCGAAACAATTTAAATCTAGCAGATTTGACCATTTCGTGAATTGATTAAGGAACGGTTAAGCTCAGGAACCCTTGTGCTATAATGTCAGCTAAGAAATATATTTTTTCTCAGCAAAGAAATAATTGTTTTTACCGTGTTAATCTTGTAAAGTCCTTCCGTGCTGGCTCGCTTCTGTGGCCGCCATTTTCAGCAGGGCAAATGAGGCGCTGATGCGCCGCGTAGCGGTGACGCATAATAGATGCGACTTATAGGGCGAAGCGGCGTATTTATGGATTTTTCCAAATACTTCCTAATAATTGGACAAAGCGGCTTATACACAGAAGCGACTTTTACGCCGAAAAGTACGGTAATTACTTTCTGTAAGTTTAAAGAAATCTGCTATGTGGTTTATGAGCTATTTTGGTAAATAGTAGCCGGAAAAACAACGTAGCTAACCGTTGCACATTTACGGTTATAAAACATCGAATTTTATCTCAAACAATTCCAACAGCTAACAGTTTGTAAATGACCACCAAGTACTGTACCGTATTTTCCGGAATATATAACGCAGCTTTTTATCATTTTTGCATGCCCTGCGACCTAGTCAGGTGCGACCTATTTATGGCTTTAAAATAAGCTGATTTGTAATAATTTATTAACAAAAATTAAACAGACACACTCTTACAATAATGTATACCGGTAATAATAATAATAATAATAATAATAATAATAATAATAAGCTAACAAATATATATTTTTTAGGTGTTTATCCTGCTAAAATTATTCATTTATTAAAGAAAAGTTCAGCTCAGACACATATTTGCTATAATTTTTATCAAACAAATAATTGTTAAAGCCTTGCTGTGCGCTCCTGTGGCAGACATTTGCAGCAGAATTAAATACGGTCTACATTTTGACGTAGGTGCGACCTATATTCAGGTGCGATCTATATATGGATTTTTCTAATTCTTTGGCAATAATTGGCCAATGCGACCTATATTCAGGTGTGACCTATATTCCAGAAAAGACGGTAATTACTTTCTGTAAGTTTAAAGAAAATCTGTCCTGTGGTTTATGAGCTATTTGCTAAAAAGAACCCAGAAAAACAACGAAGCTAACCGCAACACATTTACGGTTATAAAACATTGAATTTTATCTCAAACATCTCATAAAGGTAGTCAGTTGTAAATGTCCATCTAGTGATAGCCTGGTTAAAACCACACCCTGTCCTTCACTTCGCTTCAGACTAGGGTCTGGGACCTCTCCATTTTAAAACGATTCTTGCTGGAGGCGTGGCCTCTGCTGAGGAACAAAACCATTGGATATTTTGAATAGGGAAAGCATTCTGCTCCCTCCCCTCAGAGCCACCCCCCGTGCTCTGGTGAACTTGACTGACAACTGCTCCGCCTCCTGCAGCTGTCCTGCTGCCGGCTGCCGCGCTGGAAATTCTGTGTTTATATGTTAATAAAACGTTTTAATAAAATACAATAAAACCATGGATCGCTGGTCCAGCTCACCAGAAGACCAGAACATCTGATGGGACTCGGTCAGCAACGTAAAACCCGAGTTTAATTCTCGTGACAGCCATTTCCTTGTTCATTTCAGCGGAGGGAGAGAAGGAGGAGGGCGCGAGCGATCACTTGACTTTTGGCCCAAAAAACAAAAGAAAACTCCAGATAAGGGATTAAGAAGGGGAAATTAATAAATTTGTGTCACATATAAAACAGTTCTGCATCGCTTTGCATCGCTTTGAATGAGAACATGCCGGTGCTCGCTGACTGCGCGCTGGCAGAGCCCTTTTATAGGGCTCTGCGCGCTGGGACAGGTGGGGGCGTGGGTTAGGGTCCAAAACTCCGTCCCTTCTGTTCTCTGATTGGTCCGAACAAAAATCTACCGGAGAAATGGTTGTTAATGAGAGAAGTCCCAGACTGTGCAGTGAAGGGAAATGAGAATCGAGCGGAGCTGTGCAGGAAGGCGAGGGCCAGGCTAATCTAGTGATTACTTTCTGTACGTTTCAACAAAATCTGTCATGTGGTTCTTGACCTATTTTGCTAACAAACCCTGAGCTAACAGTAGTTCATACCTCCAGAGCAGGAGGCCGGGCAGCGACAGAGTGTGTCCGACCAGAGGAGGCTGCCGTCGGACACATGAGCTGGAAACGGTCGGTGGACTCTCTGGAAGTGTCAGAGCTCCAGAGCAGGAGGCCGGGCTGCGACAGAGTCAGTCCGACCAGAGGAGGCTGCCATCGGACACATCAGGTGGGAACGGTCGGTGTACCCTAGCGGACAAAAGTGGTACTGCACCATTTTTTGCCAAAATGAAAAACGGTCATATCTGAGCCAAAAATTGGTCTAAAAATATGGGGAAAAAATCCATAAACAGGTCTCACCTCTCTATTAGTCGCAGGGCATGCAAATTAGGCAAAAAGGTGCGACTTATAGACCGGAAAATACGGTAATTGAACAATCATTCTAAAGAGACTAATCAGGGCTTTAGATCACATTCATACACTGAATGACCCATTTTTGGGTGGCCACAGAAGCGAGCCAGCACAGAAGTACTTTACAAGATTAACAGGGTAAAAACAATTATTTCTTTGCTGAGAAAAAATATATTTCTTAGCTGACATTATAGCACAAGGGTTCCTGACACACATCGGAGGCAACGAGGGGTTCAGAGTCTTACCCAGGGACACTTCCGCATGTGGCTGGTGGTGGATTCAAACCCCCCAACTCTTGAATTGGAGGACGACTGCTCTAACCATTCAGCCACAGCCGCCAAAGAACCAGAGCGAATAGTTGTTTGTCTCGTTTGTCTCCATGTCCCTGTGATGGACTGGAGACCTGTCCAGGTTTCCCCCGCCTCTCGCACAGTGACTGCTGGACATGGGACACCAGTGACCCCCGCAACCCAAAAAGAAAGAAGTGGATAAAGATGATGGATGGATGGAAATTTTACCGAGTTATAGCTACTTTATTGTTGGATAATGTTGATAAATTGAGGCAGCCATCTTAAATTTGACTACCATCAACTGTTAACCAGTAGTAGATGTACATAAAATAATTTTCATTAAAAATGACATGATATATTCAAGATATATTTTACTAACCCTACAGAGAAGCCGGTGTATTCAACCTTTATTTAGTCAGGTAAATCTCATTGAGCCTCGAGGGCTCATTTACAAAAGCGGCCTGCTGTGTGTATGCCACACAGACAGGTAGAAACACTCCTCACATTTCATCATCTAGTGGTGGATGATAAATATATTACATATAAAAGGAAGAGCAAAAACTGTGACGTTAAATCTGCATTTCACTGAGGCGAAATTGAAGTCAAGTGCTACAAGAGTTTGACCTGCATCAGTCAGAAAGCTTGCGTAATATTCTAAGCATTGTTTTTTCATACTCCTAACCTGTAGCATTCAAGATATAAAAAAAAAAACAATCTCAGCAATCAAAGCTGATGTTAGCTTGTTCAGAATTTTTCATACTCCTAACCTGTAGCATTCAAGATATTTGTATCAAAGTATAAAAACACAACTAAACATGGTAAATGGTATTATGGAGCTTACTTATATAGCACTTTCCAGCCTCCTATGAGGGGCCCCAAAGCACGTCACAGTACCAGCCTTCCACCCATTCATACACACATTCATACACCGGTAGCGGTAGCCTGCCATGCAAGGTGCTGCCAGTCCTACCGGGAGCAACTCGGGGTTAAGTTTCTTGCCCAGGGACACAACGAGGTATGCAGTGACCGGGGATCGAACCTGGGACCTTCCGGTCCTGAGCCGGCTGCCCTGCCTCTACACCAGGGGTGCTCACACTTTTTCAGCATGCGAGCTACTTATAAAAAAACCAAGTCAAAAAGATCTACCCAATACAAAAATGCAAAACATATAATTATCTTCAAATGTATTAAGGCTTCTTTTTATGTACAATGTACCTATGTTGATGTACCTTGCATAACTGAATAAGCCAATATTGCACAACACATGTAATAAATCAGGGGTCACCAACCCGTAGGGACCAAATGGGGTGATGGTGACAGCAATATAGATTTTTTTTTAATTTATTTAAAAAAAAGATGGTAGAAACTGATCCCCACCCCCTTCTTTATAAGAATCTGGTCTTTTACTTTAATTAATAAATGTTAAAAAATCATTAGATATTTTTTTAACTTTATAATGTCATCTCTAAAAAAAACTCCAGCAAATCTAAAGTGGTCCACAGGCCACCAGTTGATAACCACAGCTGTAGCAGGTTGTTATGGCTCCGGACACGTTTAATTTAGTGAACAAAGGCATAAAAATGGCTCTTTTGGTACGGAGATTTACAGCGGTGTATTTTACAGACTGTCCCTGAACGCAGCGCGAAAGTGTGTTTTGCAAACGCTCGCGCTGCGGGACAGGGAAACGTGCAGAGAACAGAGAGTAGTCAAGGAGGTTATTCTGTATGAAAAGTGTCTCGTATGATTTTAATAATAAAGCCACGTCAACTCCCAACCAGTATGTTTAAGCGTGCAGAGAAACATCACAGCGTCACTCACCCGGAAGATGGTGGGGGCGTTTCGCTTTGAAGTTGCTGCTGTCCGAACAGGGATTTTAGTTCCTCCACCTTTCTCTTTCTCACCTGGCTTTTGGGTGGGAAGTCCATGTCGTATTTTCCATGAACAGTCCGAAATCTGATTGTTTTAGCTTGGTATGTTTCGCTGCGTTTCACCTTCGCGCCGTTGTTTTCAGAAACTGCATGCGTAATGACCTAAAGCTCTCATCTGATTGGTTGCCGTGTATGTCAATCAAGTGATGGGAGGATACAACTCAAGATTCAGTTGTCATCTGATTGGTTGCCCTGTATGTCAATCAAGTAACGGGATGTTTGATTGGCTGACAATTTTTTTAATGTCACGCTGCGAGAAAAAAAATAAAATAAATAATGTCACGCTGCGATCGACCAGTAAAGGCTGAGTTAGACTTTCGCTTTGGTCTGCAGGCTGGAGCGCGCGCGCCGCGCGTGCACTCAGCCGTGCAGCAAAATGAGTTTATAGTGTCGCCTCTGTGTTTATGGTTGACGCACGGCGGCGCATGGCAAAGTGCTGTTCTTTTACCGACCAGCAGGTGGCAGTACCCTATCAAACCTGTGCATATGTTACAAGAAAGGGTGTAGAAGAAGAAATCTACCGTAGAAGAAGAACTGTTTGACGTCACAACACAAACAAAATGGCTTCCCGCTCGCTTCATTCTTGAACTGTCTTTATTAGAGGAGCAAATTATAATAGAACAACAGTTATTGTGTCTTGCAATTTTAATGAGACGAAGAAGACGCAGAAGGAGATGGTATGTTCGGCCATTACACTCTCAGAGACGTACTGGTGGGGAATATAACATGCTGGTGATGCCGATGCGGAGAATTGACGAAGAAATGCACTTCAGTTACTTCCGCATGTCTGCACGCCGATTTGATGACCTGCTACATCGTATTTCGCCTTTCATACGACATGGAAGGACCCACAGCAGCCCTGTGACATTACCCGAGCGTTTGGCAGTGACTTTAAGAATCCTGGCTTCAGGTAGCAGCCAGAAAAGTGTAGCAGCCAGCTACAAACTTGGTGCAACTACGGTTTCCCTGATAGTCTCTGAGGTGTGCCAAGCTATATTGTATATTGCTATATGTATTTGAATGTTAAATGATTTTAAATAAAATGAAACTACATTGAAATATCCACTTCAGCTTTCCGTCTGTTTTGTTTGCATATTGTATTTACAAAGCCACTAACAGTTGTATTACATAAAATTTGGTATGAAAGACTTTTTTATAATTGTAAGAACATTAGATGTTAGAATTATTTGGAAACCTGAAATGGCATTGTAAATATAAGTCCCATATTGCATTAAAATGAAGCATTGCTACCTGACACGAAAAATCTCAATGTGTAGTAGCCTTTATTTCACCAGGAATGTGAAGTGGAATGTGGAGAAACCTGTAGAAATAGTGTTTTGATTTTAATGTGTGCAAAAATTGCATGCTGTCTAAAAATAATTGATAAATGTGTAATTATGCATTACAAATGTATCATTTGAATCAAAGTCAAGTCAAAGTCAGCTTTATTCTCAAAACAGTAATATGTACAGGACATACACAGGATTGAAATTGCATTTCTCTCTGTCCCTCAGTGCAACAATAACTATTTAAACACTAAAACATTTAATAAACATAAAATGAAATAAAGTGTAATACTGTCCTGAGTTTTTGCATAGTACTTTTTCATAGTAGTATAAAAGTATAAAATGTTTTCACCAACACCAACATTTAATATCCATAAACATAAAATGAAATAAAGTGTAATACTGTCCTGAGTTTTTGCATAGTACTTTTTCATAGTAGTATAAAAGTATAAAAAGTTTTCACCAACATTTAATAAACATAAAATGAAATAAAGTGTAATACTGTCCTGAGTTTTTGCATAGTACTTTTTCATAGTAGTATAAAAGTATAAAAAGTTTTCACCAACACCAACATTTAATATCCATAAACATAAAATGAAATAAAGTGTAATACTGTCCTGAGTTTTTGCATAGTACTTTTTCATAGTAGTATAAAAGTATAAAAAGTTTTCACCAACACCAACTGAGTGAGCTGATGCTAGGGCTGTCGCTTCTGCTACTGCTGCTTGACCCTGGCAAGTGTCGAGGTGGTACGGGTATGGGCACCGTTGGACAGGGAGGAATTGGCGTGGAGGACCTGCGCAGAGGAAAACACCCTGCATTTGAAGTACTGCCAGTTTCATGGCCAGTAGGCGTGAGGTTGTGAGAGACGATGGGTGTGATGTACTCATGGTCGATGGTGGTGACGGTCTGGTCCATGGGGGTGAGGGTCTGGTCGATAGGGGTGAAGGTCTGGTCGAATGGGGTGACAGTCTGGTCGAGGCACCATGTATCGTCCTGTGCTTGGCTCTGTGGTGTTTCTTCAGGCTAAAAAACAGACATTGACATCCATCAGTACAAAATGAAACGGTAACGGATACAATGCACATATATGTTAAATAAAAACAAATGTTTGTGTAACTGTTAGCTTAATACTGTAAACAGAAGGTGAAGCATCAACACACACACAGGCTAAATTTGTTTACAGTTGAGGTGTGCAGATCTAAAATGGTTATTTCCACTATTTCACATTTACTGGTCAGCAGCTTGATTTATATTTTCATTAAGCCATGTTTTGGTCATTCATTCTCACAGTTTATTGTTTATATCTATGACGACAAAGGGGAAACAACACGGCAGGCTGCACAGCATGGCCTGCTGTATTCCATGCTAAGCTAGCTGTAATAAAAGCAGTACTAACTTTTTTTTTCTTTCATTTTTACCTCTTTTTCCATATTTGTGTCCTTTTCTCGGTGTTTTATAAAACTCGACAGCCAACTCAGCTCCACAACGAGGATTGGCACCGGTTTGTTGGTGCCAGGATCGCCACTTCTGATCACCCTCTTTTTGGCCTTCACGAAGCGATCCCGCATGTTTTTCTTCCTCCTTCTGCATCGCTTCTGCAATCTCCTTCCATGAACTCTGTGCCAGTTGCACATCTTTGTGTTCTCTCATAGAGGGATCATACAAATGGCGATACATGCGGATGAGTTCAGCCAGAGCAGCTTCGAAAGCGTCCATCTTGTTTTGAGCCCAGTCCGTACGTCACTGAGCGCGGCGCGCGCTCTAGGCTTGCGGAGTTTCAAAAATTCAGAGGTGCACGGCACGCGCTAATCCCCTGCGCAGGGGCCAACGCGCAGGGGCGGGGACTGTGAAATTGCGTCACTTTTGGAGGGCACACCCTCGCGCGCTGCGCGACGCGTCGACTATGAATCTAGCTTAATGCCTCCGCGATCGACCGGTCGATCGCGATCGACGTAATGAGCAGGTCTGCTCTACACCATCTCGTCCCCTAAAACATGTTTTTAAAATGTTATCAAAAGAAATACATAAAAGGTCAAGTGTTCAAGAATTTGCTGGGAAAAGAGACTCAGTTCATCGCTCAGGAATGTTATCAAAGATTACTGTTCCTGCTTTGGCTTAGCCGTGTTTTAATATCTGGGCCTGCGTGTGTTTTCTCTTTAAACAAATCATTGACAATGTTTATACAACTTATTATTTGGTGGAAAAAATCTGTTGTACTCGAAATAACTTTTTTATTATGCAGAAGATACACTGTAGTAGCTTTCACTGACTTAATGAACATACACCGTTTAAATTTTATGCAAAATGTGTTCCCTTTCAGTCTGGTCTCTCGGTGCAACATACTTGCTATGGGAATTGCGCCCCCGCGCGATTACCTGAAGGAATACATTCACGCCTTTACGGCAGTGGCGTCAGCGTCGCGCCAGAGGCCCCGCCCTCTGGGTATTTAAGTGGCTGACGCCCATCTATCTTTCTCTTTTTTGCCCTTCACCTCGCTTAACACCTGAACTTCGTGAGACTTCTCTGTTGTCGCATCGCTCGATTGAGGTGAGCTTGCTCCCTACACTGAGCGTACAGAGAAATTTTCCTGCGTATTGATGGGCTGGCGAAAGCTAGTCCAGCGTTTTTCTACTAACCCCGAGGTTTTCTTCTCTTTCCACAGCTGCTTCGCTCGACGGCGCTAACTGCGTCACAACCTCCTGCTAATCATTAGCAGGCTAACCAGCGAAAGCAAGACGACGGAGAAGACGGCTTCGAACAAAAGGAAACTAGGAACAACTTCTAATCTTCTCGCCGGACATGGCTCCCGAGAAGGGAAAACGGAGGACAAGGAGGAAGAAAACCAGGACGACGAGTCCTCGCTCGCGCCAATGCCCCAGCGGATGCGGCTACTCCCTCTTGGCGATGGACACCCACAAGGCCTGTCCTGTCTGCCTAGGGATTCTGCACACGAGGAAAGCGCTGGAATTCCCCAACTCCTGCTCCCACTGCCGTCGAATGTCGGCGGTAGTGAGGAAACGTCGTGTTGACGAGTTGGCCAAATCCATGGCTAGGAACGCGGCGCTGAAGGTCGCACGCCGTACTACAGTGATGCTCTGGCACATGATTGCCTGTAGGGGTGCTCTACTATGCCTTTCCACCTGTCCCTCTGATCGGGGCAACATTGGAACGGGTACGCCAGGGAGCCCTCTCCCCGATTCTCATAGCCCCCAGATGGCCACAGAAAACGTGGTTCCCAGAGTTGATCTCAATGTTATCAGGGATACCATGGCAATTGACCTTTCGCAGAAGCCCCGCCCCCTTAGTTACTGTTGCTACGCCCGTCAAGCTTTCTGTAGCCGGTGAGTGTTAGCGCGTCATGACGGGGATAGCTTGTATACCAGTGCTCTCTCTCTCTCCCAGCAACACGGTGCTTTCGTCTGTCTTGTCCTGCACGCCGCAATTTGCCGGCACGTCTTTGTCTTGTCTACGTGTTCAAGAACGCAAGTATAGCCGTGAATTCCTGCTTGATGTCGGAAAAACCGCTCATTTGGGAATAAACAGCGAACTCCAGGAGAAGCTACATGAGCTCGAGGTGGAGTTACATCAGCTTCGTGACTGCGAGCTGCTCCGGAAGCCAGCCCCGACCTTCCCTTCATCGCGCCCGCCGTGGAAGTACCACAAGCGGCGTGACGCTTCACCGCGCCCGCCATGGAAACGCCACAAGCGGCGTGACAGAAAACAGAAGCGGGGTAAACGCGGAGGTATCAGAGCTAGGCTAGCAGCTAGCCCACACAGGCCGGCTATCCCATCCATGGTTCTGGCTAACGTGCGCTCCTTGGACAACAAATTGGATTATATACGCCTGCTACGAACGACACAAAAGACTGTGAGAGACTGCTGTGTGTTTGTATTCACGGAAACGTGGCTCAACAACAACGTTCTGGACCATGCTGTCCAGCTGGAGCAGCTAACATGCTACAGAGCGGACCGAACCCCCGAGGGAGGTAAGACAAGGGGAGGGGGGCTCTGTGTTTACATCAACAACGCATGGTGTCGTGATGCTAGTCAAGTTTATGTAGTGAAACTGACTAAACATGATATCGTATAGGGTTCACAGCATCGAGACCCGACAGTGAACTAATGTAAACATTCGCTAAAGTTAGCTAATGCTAATGAGCTTACTAAACGTAAGAGGGTAATCTTCTAAAAATTATATCCAAAATAATACACAACAATGAATATTAATAATAACCTTTCTTGAAATTATAATTATTACTTCTAGAGCAGGACAGTCACAATGAATGTTTGTCTTACCTTTGAGCATACATACGAATGCTTGTTTATCTTCGAGACATTAAGCTGGGAGTGAGGCCTTCCACACTGTTTTATCCATTGTTGACACCGTTCCAGTTGTCCTTTCGACCATTCTTCCTCGTTTAGATGAGCGATATTAAGGGGATGAATAGATTGTGTGTGTGTGTGTGCGTGCGTATGTGTGTGTGTGTGTAGTGAAAACCACTACACCAGCTTTTGTCCAATCCTTGAGCATAAAGGGGATTAAAGCAAAGGCAAGAGGGGGTCCTGCAGTTGTTCTGATGGTGTGTATGCATTTATTTCCCCCTGTATGGCATGAAGCTAGGGACAAAAAGCTTGAGTTCATGAATCACCCAGTGTCCATAGTTCAGCTGTCTCATAATCCAACTGTCCTACAGTAACCTGCGTGTTGTGAGGTTGAGGGCACTGAACAGGAAAAAAGTGTGACTGCTGCTGCTCACCTTATGATTATATTGCAGGTATATTGGCATAATGTTTAACGTGATACTCATTTATAGTTCTTGTTTAATGCATACATCTAAATCTGGAGACGGAATACAAGTTTACATGTTAAGTCATTTGGTTCGACATTCTTCATATTTTTCCTGTACTCGGGACAGGTTTCAAACACATTTGAATCAGCTTTTTTTGTTTGTATCATTTATTTTTTTTACAATGATATCCAAGATCGAGGCTTGGTTTTGAATTAAATCACAAACATTGATTAATTTAAAAACAAATGTACAGACTGTATTGGACATTATGGTTAATTCACCGTAAGCAGCTTGTTTAATGACACTGTAGGTAACTTTCCCTTTTATCTAATCTTTGATTTTAGTTGCACTTTATAGCACTTTGAGATTTTTGTTAATGAAAAGTGCGTTATAAATTAAATTCATTATTATTATTATTATTATTATTATTATTATTATTATTATTATTAGTATTATTATTATTATGCTTGTACTTTAGGAATGAGGTGTTTTCCTATAAAACATTTAAATAAAAAGTTGTTTTCCTTTATCCGCTTTAGATACGCACAAACACCAGCTAAGTTTACAACTTTAAATTGAGCTTATTGCACAGAATATTTCTAATTCTCTGATGTTCTCCTTTGCAAACGTTTCAAAACAGTAAAAGGAAAACAGGTGTGGCTTCTCTGGTAGACGAAATATAACAACTAAAACGTACAACCAACTGTGGTTCACTGTATATTTTACTTCCAACATCTTATAACTTGTTGCTAATGTTTGTTTTAAAACAGCATTACCCTGGTAAGTGTCACTTCTCTGTAAATTGGAAAAAAAAAATGGATAAAGTATTTTTAATGAGCTTAAAATGGGTTGTTCCCCAACAGGTTTACTGTCAGAGGGGGGAATTAAACTACCGTATATACTCTGTCTCTGTTAATCGTGTTTTTTAGGCTTTAACTGGTTTAATGGACATTTTAATTGTTTTAAGATTACTGTTGGAGCCTGTGGATCTGAGTGTTCTGTAAACAGTTTAAAATCTTTGGCTTCAGATGGATCAGAAAACTCCAGTTTCATGGTGTCCATGTCATTCTGCTTCATTGTCTTTGACCAAACCAGTCAAATCTGTAATGCATGTATTTAGCTTTCTCATGCACTTGTTGCACGTTCAGTTGCTTTTCGTCCTTTTTCAGTTTTTGTTGTTGTTGTTTTTTCTTCGTTCTCGGTCGTTTCTCACATTCCCATGGAGAGTCAGAGGAATGTTTTTATGCTGTGAAATGCCCACAAGATTAATGAGTTTTGTACAGAGTGCGCTGACTTTCATTTGTCCCTCAATTACTCTATCAAAAGGATATGAAATGCAGGGAAAAAAAATAAAGAAATAAAGAAATCTCAAAACTTTTCAGCGAGGCACTTGAGCAACAAAAACACTCCAAGGAGCATTGTGGAGAGCAATTGATGTTTGAAGCTGGAGCGGTTTCTGAAAAGGCCTGATGACTGCGCCCTGAAACACTTTTATTCAGCAAGAATGATCAAGTCAGTCAACAACTATCTTCCATTAAGAAAACATACCAGCAGTTGCTTTGTGAGGAGGTGGAAATGGCATTTTGAAATTAAATGTTTCACTTTTTTAATCTTGACTCCATGCCACAAACTATGAAATTGTATCTCTCCGCTGCAAGTTTCAAGACATCCTACGTGATAAATTGGCAGCGCATCCGCGAGCCCCGTTTTTATCAACAACAAAAAAAGATTAGTTTGAAACTGAAATTACCGTTTGGTTGGCTGTTTTGAGTTGCTCAACTTGAACATAAATTAAATAAAACTTCTATTTTTTTTATGCACAGGGAGTCATAATTCCTTATTTCTGACTTGTTCAACTGATCTTCTATGTCCACGAGCTTTTAGGCATCCCAAGGAGGATTTATTTTTCATATGCAGTGTATTCTAACGCAAACTATTCCCACTTAGATGCATTTATTCTCTAACGGAGATGGTGTAGAGGTAGGGCAGCCGACTTGGGACCAGAAAGTCACAGGTTCAACTCCCTGCTCCGCCTGCATGTTGTGGTGTCTCGGAGCAAGACGTCTAATCCCTTACTACTCCCTGAGCACTTACATAGCTGCCCACTCTCCACCTGAGTATCTCAGGTGTGATGGGTTAAATGCAGAGAACTAATTTCATCATTGTATAGGAACATACAATGACATCACATAGCACTAGTTAACATGCATGTAAGCATGAATGTACAGTCATCATTTTCTATATAGAGATTAGGGGTATAAGTTTAAAATAATTTTAAAACTCGACATTAACATAAAAAACTTGAGTAGAACTCGAGTAGTCGATGACATCATAGGATCTTAAGATGGAAAAAAAAAAAAGCATTAAAAACGTAATTTACAACAACAAAAAAGACCCAACAAAACTTTGGGAGCATATATTATGCTCCTACCATTTATCATACTGCAGATAAGTCACAGGAAAACCAAAACTATTATTATTAAACTGCAAAAGTGAAAGAAACGTGTAACAGTCAAAAACGAAACTTAAAACTGAGGTAGACGACCACCCCGCACCTGCAACAGTGCATGCAACACCGCCCCCTATGGTAACAATATCATGTAGCGGTTAGGGGGAGTGGATGTGTTATGTCTTTCCCATAATGCTTAGCGGTATGTTAGTGTTCCGGCCACACCAGAGTGAGATAAACGTCTGTGATATAGACCTGCCTCTTGTGCGTTAGTAAAGTTTGGTTGTTTTCAGTTACCGGTACTCAGCTCAAAGTGGCTTGGTTGGGTTTAACCTACATTAGGGTTCTCAACGTGCTACAAGTAGGAAGTTGATTTAGTGATGTAACTGATGTGATGACGTCACTAAGAGAACTCGACGTGGACAAAAAAACATTGATAGAAGTCCTAGGACTCGATCTGTAGATTACCGTACTCGAGTACTCTGTTAAAGCCCTAATAGAGATACAAATACAAGAGATCGCTTGTGGACTGCTCTCTTTGGGTCGTATCTTGGGGTTTAGTTCACGAGTGAGGGAAGAATGAAGCGTGAGATTGACAGATGGATTGGTGCAGCATCTGCAGTATTGTGGACTATGTGCCGGTCCATTGTGGTGAAGAAGGAGCCGAGCTGTAAGACAAAGCTTTATTTACCGGTCGGTCTACGTTCCTACTCTCACCTATGGTCACGAACTCTGGTAAGGATGCTTCGGCATGTCCGTCGATGGAGAGACTATGTCTTTCTGTTGGCCTGGGAACACCTTGGGCTCCTCTCAGAAGAGCTGGAAGAGGAGGCTGTGGAAAGAGATGTCTGGACCTCTCTGTTCAAGCTGTTGCCCTCTGAGACCCAACTTTGGAACAAGCAGAAGAGATGGATGGGATGGATGGATGGATGGAAATAGAAGAGGAACACAGAAGCACTTCAGCTGGATGTGGGTGATGATGTTCTCAGGTCTCAGCCTCACTAAGGGAAACCATGGTTCTGCTCATTTGTGTGCATCTCTTGAACCTCTGGACAATTTTATATGAAAATCTTAGACACTAACAGATGGAAGCACATCTACAAGTGATTAACTTTTCTTTCAACAAATGATAGGACTTTAATTAGGTTTTCTTTATGACGACGCAAACACCAGAAAGCACATTTTGATATACGCTTTCAGGCTGAATGGACAAATATACTGTAAATAAGTTGCAACTTAGTTTACTTATAAATTTAGTTAAACTCTATTTCACCCTAATGTTAATATGTGTGTGATGAATGCTAATTTTTTTTTTTTCCTGATCAATCTCTGGGTGTATTTTTACAACATCCATGTTAGTTCCTCAAGTTACTAGCGTCCACTGCAGGAATGAGTCCGACAAGGGGATACAAATATAAAAGGGGGTGGGGGGGGAGATACTTTAACAGCTTGATTGAAGGTGCAGGATCATGCATGCCACTGCAGAGAACTTCTTCAGTTCTGCGGACACACATGAAGCACAGACTGCCTCCTTACACGTGTCGACACCGACCTGAACCAAGCAAGAAGCAGTTTCTGCTGAAAACATCCAGAGAGCAACAGTTCAGTCCCACATTAACCAGAGAGAGAGCGCCCCCCGCCCTGCCGGCGACACATCCCTTCAGTCCGTCACTCGTCTGCTCCGTCAGCCTCGCGGTCTTTATTAATTAACCCCTGGCTGGCTGGTCAGAGGGCGGCGCTGCAGATGAAGTGGTGCTGTCTGTGCCGTCGACCTCAGGGGTCACCACCGGAGCCTGCGGCGCGACCCGGACCTTATTTGAGCCAGATGTTGGGAGACAAGCATCTCCAGACCCCCCCCCCCTCCTCGCATTCTGGTCTTTCCCTGCTGCTTTAACGTCCTGTCCGACGCTTCTCACATCATTTCTTTGCTTCTGTTTTCTTTT
>JBBPBX010012010.1:2755-17477 GCA_038048925.1 Garcialebias charrua | reverse complement strand
CCTGGCAGCATGCCCGCTCTCGTCTTCTCCCCCATTTCTTCTCTTTGCCACCTTCTCTTCATCGTTCATTCTCCACCTCCCTTTGTCCACATCTCTCTCTCTCTCTCCACCTGCTTCTAATCACCCCCTACATCTCTTGCGCTGATTCATCCCTCCCTCCCTGCCTCCCCTCCCGTCTCCTCCTCAGCTGGGCTCAGGAGCAGCGAACAGGTGTCGTCTCCTTTTGATTTCGGTGCGTTCGGATTAATGCTGTCAGCTCAGCTGTTGGAACAACTGCCACCGCCAGATGCCAGTCGGTTCGGGGCTGGAGTTGTCACCTACACACAAACGCTCACAGCCGCACACACATCTTCAAACACCCAAGCGTGCTCGGATGTAAGCGTGCACAGTCGCATCCACTGGCGCCTGGCCTCGGGGCTCGTGATAACACAACGCAGATCAGCTGTTGTGCGTCAGGAGAGTCGATATCCCAGGTGCGCCTTTCCAAAACATCACAGCGTGCGCCGTGCGTCTGACGTGCACATGAAAACCTGACCCGAGGTACAAAATACTTCATTTAAGATGCTCAGTGAATCATTTAAAGACTTGATCGTTTTTAGATACGGGCGGTGATCATCGCCTGTCGCTGAGTGGGTGAAGGTTGTGTTTTAATCATCGTCTCGCCTTCATCAAAATGAATCACAAACCACCAATTCATGAACTATTGGAATCATTGATTCAAGATGGCTGCCACAGCCTACTGAGCTTAGAATAAAAATAAAACGTACAGAACAAAAGCGACCTGAAATTAGATGTGGAAGTAGCCGAGGCCGTAACAGATCTCTGCTGAAAAGTTTGCCTCCAACTATTCAAGGTTTGTCTAAAACCACCGTCACGTTTCAACATTTATAACCTTTATTTATCCCAGTAAAGCAAACGTCTTTGTTCAGGAGAGATCAGGGCCAAGAAGGCATAAATACGTACAACTATTTGAGATTTTCATTAATGAAAAGTCATGGTCATGAGCTTTGGGTTATGACCGAAAGAACGAGATCTCGGATACAAGCGGCTGAAATGAGTTTTCTCCGCAGGGTGGCTGGACTCTCCCTTAGAGATAGGGTGAGAAGCTCAGTCATCCGGGAGGGACTCGGAGTAGAGCCGCTGCTTCTCCACATCGAGAGGAGCCAGTTGAGGTGGCTCGGGCATCTGGTTAGGATGCCTCCTGGACGCCTCCCTGGTGAGGTGTTCCGGGCATGTCCCACCGGGAGGAGACCCAGAGGAAGACCCAGGACGCGCTGGAGGGACTATGTTTCTCGGCTGGCCTGGGAACGCCTTGGGATTCCCCCAGAGGAGCTGCTCCAAGTGGCTGGGGAGAGGGAAGTCTGGGCCTCCCTACTTAGGCTGCTACCCCCGCGACCCGACCCCGGATAAGCGGAAGAAGATGGATGGATGGATGGATGGATGGATTAATGAAAAGTGCGTTATAAATTGAATTCATTATTATTATTATTGTTATTACAACTAATAAATCAAATAAGAAGTATTGAGCAAACACAACAAAAGTTTCAAGCTCACAGCAGCAACAGATCTGTCGTCGCTTCTTAAAATACAAAGAGTGCTGGCAATTTCAAGTACCGTATTTTCCGGCATATGTCACAGTTTTTTTGCATAGATTCGTCAGTCCTGCGACTTACATAAGTTTTATTTTATTTTTTTCGTGTTCATAATTCAATTTTTGTCTGACGCTTTAAATTTTGATTTCAGTAAATGTGACTTATATATGTTGTTTTCCTCTTCGTGATGCTTTTGTGACTGATGCAACTTATACTCCGGAACGACTTATGTGGCAGAAAATATGGTACTTTCCCTAATTTCTCTAAAGGGGCAATATATATTTTTTTTTCAGACACTAAATGTGCAAATATTTGAATTAAACTTTCAATCCCACCTAAACTTGAACGTCTCAAAAGGAGAAATAGTCAAAAACACTGTCAAACTTTATTTTTGTGGCATATAATGTACTAGTTAATTTAAATAATTCAAATTAAATTAAAATATTAGTTTTACAGCCCAAACTAATAGAAAACAGCCAAAATTGTTGTGCTCACAAATCTGCAAAGTTTGGAATAGTTTACAATTTTTTTTAAACATTTTTAACATTTAATTAAAATATGAATATCAGTCTGTTCACTTCAACCATTATTAAATGGATTAATTTGAACAATCTTTTTTTTTTAAAGAGTTTATGAAGCAAGGAACTTACAAGAGTCTTGTTTAATTTTTGGAAAGAAATGTTCCAGAACTCCCGGTTTAATTATTAGATTTATGTTACCAAATGAGACCAAGTACCAGTATTCCTTGAATAATAATAATAATAATAATAATAATAATAATAATAATAATAATAATAATAATAATAATAGGTATTAAGTCACCCGCTGCCTGTCTCGACAGAGTTTTATGCTAAGATCTTATATTGAGGAAGGACAGAGTCGTTGTCGTTTTGGTGAAACATAAGAATATTATATGCAATGTCATGTGTTGAGATGTCACACTCAGAGTATGTGCTGAGAATGACTCTCAGCTACTACCACAACAAACATAAGTTCAGTACAGTATCTGTAAAACTGACTGAGGTAGAGCCATTTTATCCTGGATGGTTTAGACAAACAGATTTTAAAGAGCCTGTGTCATGCATATCCAACAAATACAACATTGAAGAAAACAGCTTAATATGTAATCGATTCGGCACAATAAACATGATTTTACCCATTTTGTTCCATAACTGGCACGTTTTCTTTTGAACTTGGTGCAGCCAAAGGGAAACAGGAAGTGACATCAAAAGGGACGTCCTGGTCTTTGTTTATTTTAACAATATTATTTCAATTCTGACTCTTCTTCGTCTCTGACTCTCTAGCTAACGAAACATCAGATCATTCTCTACTGTCCATGACGTTAGCGAGTGTAGCAACACTCTGTTTTCACGCAGGGGTTCCTCTGACATCACTTCCTGTCACCGCACATGAGAATATCTCAACAACTGTTCATCTTTGTGACATAATTTTTTTTTTTGACAATACATATCTTTCCACAAATGATGTCCCACTTTAAGCTCTCCAAAATATGTGTTGGAGATCATGCTCAGCTACTACCATACCAAATATTAGTTCAATTTTAGTAAAACTGCTCGAGTTATAGCCATTTTTGTTTTTGAAGCTCAGCTGGCTGTGGTGGCCATCTTGAATAAAGAGGTAACCGCTTGTGAACGTATAGCCAATAATTACTCCAGATTTGTTTGTGATAACCGATATTTGTGTTTGCAGGACAGTTTATTTGTTCTAATTTTATTCTTTATACGTCCGTCGACATCGGATGTATTTTGCTGTAGTCGTTCAAACGTACGCACATCTGCAAACTTCCTCTTGTTCCGCCCATAACGTCTGATCCGCTCAAGATAATTTAACGAAGCCTCACACACGTAGACGCAGTGCCGTGTACACGTTTCATCTCCCCAGCTTTAAGGTCACAGATCAAGGTCAAATGTTATACCAGGTCTTTGCTTGTCTGGGCCATTGTATAGATCATTGTTATTCAACTGGTGGACCAGGGGCCAAATCAAGCCCATGGGTGAACTTAGTCCAGCCCACCAGTGGGTTCATTTTTTAAATAAAACTAGATTTTAAACCCGCTCATTCTCAATCAGTTCATCTGGACAGTTTCTTTTTAGCAGAAACGTTTCACCCTCACTCCAGAGGGCTTCCTCAGTCAGAGTAGTCCAAAGCACACTGAAGTTAACCCACCAAGTAAGCAACTTATGTGGACCAACCAGTTTGCTGTAGCCAAGATGGTTTCTGGGGGCGTGTCCCTCGTCGACTCCTCCCAGGCAGGCAGACATGTCCAAAGTGGTTCAAGACAAGAAAGTTAATTCTCAATAGTCCAGGTATCAAATCCGCTCATTCTCAATCAGTTCATCTGACCAGTTCTTTCTGCTAAAAAGAAACTGTCCAGATGAACTGATTGAGAATGAGCGGATTTGATACCTGGACTATTGAGAATTAACTTTCTTAGATTTTAAACCATAAAATAAACTTATTTAATCACAGTATTTGCTGGATGTCCAGCCCCCGAGCTCTTGGCTTTCAGTAAATGTGGCCCCCTGAGCAATTTAACTGAACAGCCCTTCCATAGATTGATGTATATTTGTCCTGAAGCTGCTCAATTATCCAGGTAGAAAAATCTAACAAGCTTAAGTCAGGTCTTCTGGACGGATTCTTCTTCGTTGAAACGTTTCGTCTTTGATCCAGACGACTTCTTCAGTCAGAGGAGCTGCAACAAACCCAGTCTCGTCATAGTGGACCAACAAGTTTGATGCTGACAGCCAGAACCGGCTATTCACATGCAAAAGGAGGACCGTCAGCCCAGCGATTGGTCGTTGGTGCCCTGATGGCCGCTTTGCTACACTTCATTAAACCAATAAATAATTTGAAATACAGTATCCATAATCTACACACCAATATTGAAAATCCTCTTATTTTTCAAATGCCTTTATTAATTTTTGCCTACTTACGTTTTAAAGTGTGTGTGACATGATGTTGGAACTATGCATAAAGTGGCAGAGTAACTACTCTGCTTTGATTTTTTTGTACACAGATGCTTCAAATAATATAGAAAAGTATTTTTTAATAAAATGTTTCTCTGAAGTGCATCTTATTTTTCGTGTGGAGAAAAGAGGGGTCAAACGCCGACGCATTTTATGATGCAATCGCCAGAACGCACCTTGTCAATAACAAATAGCAGTGATTATAGAAACCGAGGAATTAAGCAATTTAAGTGAAGATTTGAGTGATTTGTCTTCAGTTTGGGAAGCCGAAGTTAGTTTGAGTGATGAACAAGAAACAGCTGGTTCTAATGTAGGTCTGCACCTGTATTTATTTGAGTCTTACCGTTCAGAAGCGAGGGAGCTCCGAGGGGGGCAGCTTTGTTTTGTCCATTTTTGACGGTTTTTCATCTTTTGGGAAAGTGAAAAGGCTCACTTGTTCACTGGCGATGTTAGAACACCCAAATGTGACACAACGTACCGGCATTTTTCAAGTTATACAAAAGAAAATAGGCGATCTTGAAGACGATTACACTGCGTGCCAATAGCAGCCTGCAGACTGAACTCCTTGTCACTACGTCATGACGTCGCATGCGTAAGTACCCGGATTTCCCGTGATGAAACATGGCACCAATTTCAAAATCACTTTTGAAACAAAATTTAATTGATTTATCATTTTGCCTGTAAAAACAAACAGTTGAATGATACAACATATATATATAGTGCCACTTTATACATAGTTCCGACATCATGTCACACACCCTTTAAAGGTTTGTGTGTTTAATTTCTTCTTACAACTACAGTTTTGACAGCCTCTTCTTTTTGTGCTTACAGCTCTTTCTCGCAGACAGTGGTTTAAATGTGGAGGATCGTTGCTGTTGATGTGTAAAAAATGATGATTAAATGTGAATGTAGATGATCAGCGGGGCTATTTCTGTCTCCTTCAGATGTGGGCAGTCTTCAGGCGTCCAGTGTGTCAGATGGTCGGTGTTGGGTTTAGCTGTGGTCATGCTGGCGTCTCGGCCAAACTAATAAGCACAAACAACAATCGCTTCGTCTGAAGAGACATTCTTCTGTGCACGTTTTTATTTTGCCAGATTATCTCATCTATCTTTATCTCCCGCCTTCTTAGCGTTTGTCACTCCTTTTTTTTCTCTCTTTCTCTCCTCACACTCTGAACTTACGCGCTCGTGTTTACTTGCGAGCTTCACACTGGACAGTTTTGTGACGGCGGTGCAGGGAGTCGTCCAAACCAGTACACTGGACGCCTGATTACTGTGGGTGTGCTGGTTCGTCTAACGCTCTTTTACACCCAAACACACACTTCCCAATGCTAAGCCCACTGCGAGCCACCCGCCCGCCCGATCCCACCGTCGTATCAGTCGACTGCGTGAAAGCTTCATCTCTCCAACCATATTTTCCCTCCCCCTTCATTCTGTCCATTTGTTGAATTACACTAACTCGGTTACTTCCAAGGTTATCTCGTTCCGGTATCTACAGAGACAAATGTTGTTAAAGACAATTAGCCCACTCAAAGAGTCATGGGTGTCTCGTCAGAGGGAGGAAGAGGAGGAGGAGGAGCCCAGTGCCTGCAGGAGCTGCAGTCAGGCTTTATCAATAAGGGGTTGATGTTAAACTGCTTCAAACAAATATCCCAATATTGTTTTTATTGTCCATGGCCACTTGAGTCTGTGTTTCTGTCTTTTAGCAAAATATATCTAAACACTAAGGGATTTTAATGAGACTTTGGCTGTACATTTACATGGGCGTAGCCAGGATTTCATGAGGGGCGGTTTGTTTAAAGGAAAAGTGGACCTTGAAAGAGCAACACGCCCCGGTGGTTCACTGGAAGCGCATCGGGTTGCCAATCCAAACTTTATCTCGACTCGGGTTCAATCCTCACTTGGTTGAACTTATTTTACGTTTGTCTTTTATTGGATAAAAAAAGGAGTTTGTGTTATGCCTGTGGTTAACACAAACTCCTTTTTTTTATCCAATAAAAGACAAACGTAAAATAAGTTCAACCAAGTGAGGATCGAACCCGAGTCGAGATAAAGTTTGGAGTGGCAACCCGATGCGCTTCCAGTGAACCACCGAGGCGTGTTAACCGGTTCGACATTAGCGGTTTCTCCATACCTTCTCTTTCCACCTCTCTTAACACAAAACTTGTTTTGTGCGGGAGTTGTAAGCGGGACTTCATAGGCAAAGTGGGCGGTTCATTCGAACCCCGCGAACCCCCCACTCCGGCTACGTGCATGTGTATTATGTCTATTTATGTTGCTTTGATGTTGTAGATTTTGTTGGTGCCTCAAACTGTCAATGTGAGAGATCTTTTTCTTTATATCTCTCTCTGTATGTTTTCTTCCTTTTTCTTATCCAAGCAACAGGGGCAGTGCATCTTAAAGCTGCAGCCCCCTGTACACTTCTGTCCATCTTTAGGACAGCTGTACGGAAAGTAATTTTGTTGTACTTCACTGTGCAAGGATGATAAAAGCTTTCTGGTTTTGATTCTTACCTGTGGCCCTGGAAAGCCTTGCAAACCAACCATCCCCAAATCTCCAGGCTCTCCCTGCAAACAAAAAGGATGGACTAATTCAAGCAGGCATCTGTCTGTAGTTAGTAACAACATATAGCGTGTGTGCGAGGGTGTTTTTTAATGTTATTTTTAAGCACTTAAGTGGCTCCAGCCTCAAAGAAAGTCTAATACGGACCTTTAAAAAGTTCTCATGTATTTTTTGGAAGACATCACTTTTATATCTGGATCTACAGTAGCTCCAACACACGTTCACACAACTTCCAAGACACACAGAGAGGAATGTCTGTGTCCTGGTCTGTGTCTGAGCGCTGTCTGTCGTCCAGGTGTGCAGACAGTGTGTTTGCACAGCCAGTCTGTCACGTCCTTTGGATAGCTCCACTTTCAAACCAGCGTCTTTGGCTGGGAAACTATTCACTGAAAGTGTAAAGTGATCTGACCCAGGGGTGTGAGTCTCCTCTCTGTTTCAGAAGTGGCGGGGACGAAGGGGAGAGCGTGGGATTGAATGTCCTTTTTTATTCTCTTTTTTTTTTGTACTTACATAAGTAACGTGGAGCCCTGCTTTCAGTATGTTGGAGTGAGATGGTCTTACATAACTTGGCCTCTTTCAGAGAGAATGCTTCCATTTCAGAACTCACCCAAATAATTAGTGGCTCTACTCGGGATGGAAAAGCCTTCTCATTCAGTTTGCACTACTTCTCACATTTGCACTAATGTTTGTATTACATTACTGCCTATAGTCATACTACTGTTTACATTTACTGTTTACATTATTACTACTGTTTACATGTATTACTACTGTTTACATTTACACTACTTTTTATATCTACCGGTACACTACTGCTGATATATATATTCATTTTACTAGCCTTATTGCATATGCCACTTTACCTTTATACCAATTATCAACTACCTCATACTGTGTACATTAACTTCATATGCTGCTTTGTTACTCTTTTACAAATGTCAATGCCAGAACCTTCATTTTATTTTATAGATATACTTTTTATACTTTTATACTACTATGCAAAAACTCAGGACAGTATTACACTTTTATTATTTCATTTTATGCTTATGTTTATTAAATGTTTAGTGTTTAGTGTTGGTGTAACTTTTCATACTTTTATACTACTGTACTATGCAAAAACGCAGGACAGTATTACACTTTTATTAATTCATTTTATGCTTACCGTATGTTTATTAAATGTTTTAGTGTTTAAATGGTTACTGTTGCACCGAGTGACTGAGAGAAATGCAATTTCAATCCTGTGTACGTCCTGTACATAGGCTATTGCAGTTTTGACAATAAAGTTGACTTTGACTTTTGAAAAAAAAAAAAGCATCCAACACACATTTGAACTAAATAGAGATTAGTTGCATAGACCCTTGAATCTGTTTGAGGGGGAAAAAAAGTTGCAAAATTATTTTCTAACAAGAACTTTCCTTATTTGTTGAATGAATCGTTTTATGTTTTTGTTGATTTTGTTTGTGACAAACTTAAAAGTCAGGTCATCTGGACGGTTTCTTTTTTCGTTGAGATGTTTCATCCTTCATCCAAAGGACTTCATCAGTCTGAGGAGCCACAACAAACTTAGTCCCGCAAGCAGCACGCAAAACATCAAAGTTCATAATCCAGGTAAAAAAATAATAATCCAACAAAGTTCTGTCAGGTCATCTGGACGGTTTCTTTTTTTGGTGAGACGTTTTGTCCTTCGTTTAAAGGACTTCATTAGTCCAGGTTTTTTGTTTTTTAAACCTGTATTATTGAGCATGAATTTTGATGTTTGGAACCACTTTGGGGCTCTGGCTACCTCAGAGGAGTTGATGGGGGAAAGGGCGGGCCCCAGAAACCATCTTATCACCAGCAAACTGGTTGGTTCACTACGTGGGTGTGCTGCTTGTGGGACTGAGTTTGTTGTGGTTCCTTGGTCTGGTGAAGTCCTTGGGATGAAGGATGAAACATCTAAAAAAAATCATCCTGATGACCTGACGGAGCTTTGTTGGATTTTTTTACCTGGATTATTGAGCATGAATTTTGATTAATTTAATTTGGTTTTCTTGTTTGTTTTTGTAAGCTTCTGTGCAGCACTTATTTTGGTCAAGTTAGTTTACATTTTCTGTAGCATTCTGTCATTGACTGGTTTAACTTTGTGTTATTTTTTTTAATATTTTTTTTATTTTGTAGTATTTTCATTTTTTGTCTGTCACAGTTGGTTTTGCTTCTTGCTCCAGACTCGAGCTAATGTTTGGAAACGTCTCCAATATGCTCTCCATCTGTTCATTTATTAAAATTGACATTTGGTGTCATCTACCCATTGACAGTTCACGGAACATCTCACCAACCATGTATTTATTTATTAATTTATTCATTGTGTCTCCTGCAGTGCACGTGTCTTCTAATAATTTTAGATTGTTTCTTAAGTTTTCCAATGCCTTGTTTTTGTAAAAAAAAAATTGTTGCAGACATCAAAAACATATTCAAATATGTTTAGTAGAACTGAATGCTGCATTCAGGGCCTACCTCTAGGCCCATGAATGCAGCATTCAGTTCTACTTTTTTAACTTTTGCTTTCATTAATAAACACATCTGTGTACTCACTTGTTGTCCTTTAGGGCCTAGGTCACCTTGCTTGCCCTGGTCACCTGCAGCCCCCTCCATCCCTTTCATTCCAGGGGCTCCTCTGTCTCCTGGCAGCCCAGGTTCTCCCTTAATCAACACATGTAATTTGTTTAAAATGTTACCACATTTGCAAAAAGTATTTAATTCACAGAAATGTTTCTATCTCTGGTGAAAGTTTAGAATATGCTATAGGCAATTTCCTGATGTTTTAATTTCACCTTTTGACCAGGCGGTCCTATTTCTCCAGGTGCTCCAGGAAGTCCATTTTCTCCTCTGGGGCCTGGACGTGCAGCAGTTCCCTCCTGTCCCTCTGAACCCCGTTGACCCTAAAGATATGCAGGAGGTGGTGACAGAAAGTTTAAATAAAAAATAGCACTTGTCCGAATGCTGCCTTTTAAACTTGTAAAACATTTCATTCCCCAATAAAAGCTCGTTCACGGTTGATAAGATGGCCGCGCTCAGACCGGCAGCAGCTTCATGGGCTCCTAGTTCATCCCTAGCTTTTAGTAGTTTTAATAGTGATTCTGTACCTGAATCTGCACGTTTTATGCGGGTGAATTATAGCCGAACTGAACTGTTGAGAATTGGAGCGAATTTGCCACAGGGAACAGCTGAAATCAGCAACGAACTCAAATCTACGCTCGGTAGGATGCGGCTCTTGAAGTCTTCCACCTGGAAACAGCAGCGGAGGTGCTCCAGCTCGCGCTCTGGAGATAAGAAAAGGAAGCACTGCTCCCGGCGTCAGAAGCGAGGCTGCCGGGCGGGGATTATGGTTAGACTGAAGGCGGACGCTAAAACCGGGAGACCCCCGATGCCGGCTCTTTTTCTGGCTATCATCTGCTCGCTGGACAACAAAATGGATTTGCTTCGTCTGAGAGTGACAATGTCGGAGGAAATGAAGAGGTGCTCTGTGCTTTGCCTCACGGAAACGTGGATTTCTAAGGAAACACCGGACTCTGTGTATGAATTGGATGACAGACTCGTTTTCAGAGCGGACCGTTGCACAGAGACTACGGGAAAAACACGAGGCGGCGGTGTCTGTGTGTACGTGAGTACAGATTGGTGTAAAAACTGTGCTGTTATCAGAAGCCTTTGCATAGCTGCTGTGGAGCTGATCACAGTGCGGTGTCGCCCTCATTATCTACCCCGCGACTATTCAGTGGTCCTTATCACTGTTATCTACATCGCCCCAGATGCTAATGCTAAAGTCGCCCTTGAAGAAATTCATGACTTACTCAGCTCGCTGCAGTGTAAATATCCAGAGGGGCTTTGCATTGTTTTAGGCGACTTCAACCACGTGAATTTAAAATACTCTCTCCCAACCTTCAAACAACACGTATCCATAGCAACACGAGGGAGTAACATCCTCGATCACGTCTACACAAATGTAGGCGCGTACACAGCGAAGCCACGCCCACCGCTCGGGGCTTCTGATCATCTATCCCTCCTCATGGTCCCAGCATAACTCCCCCCACTAAGATGCTGTAAACCAGAACAAAAGGAAGTAAAAATTTGGCTCCAGAACAGCACCTCCATGCTGAGAGACTGCTTTGAAAAAACTGATGGTCTGTCTTCAGGGAGGCAGCTACTGATGGAAGCTCTGTGGATCTGGAACTTTATGCTTCCTCAGTTCTGGGTTATATTAGCACATGCTCTGAAAATGTATCCATAAAAAAATATGTTAAATCTTACCCCAACACAAAACCCTGGTTAAACAAAGAGGTTCGTACCCTGCTGGCAGCCAGGAACACTGCCTTCATGTCTGGAGACTCAGAGGAACTTAGGAAGACCAGGAAAGAGCTGGTTGCTGGCATCAAGAGGGCCAAGGCCACATATGCACAGAGGATCGAGGGACAGTTCACCTCACAAGACCCACGGAGCATGTGGAAGGGCATCAAATGCATAACTGACTATAAAATCAAGAGCAAACAGTGCTCCAAAGACCCATCTCTGCCTGATGCCCTCAACAAGTTTTATGCACGGTTTGAAGACCCAAATAGACCACCCAGCACCAGACTCACCTCATCATCAGAGGAAGAGCATCTCAGCGTGACCATAACAGAAGTGAGGAGTAGTCTCAGAAGGATCAACCCTCATAAAGCAACTGGACCGGACAACATCCCCGGGAAAGTTCTGAAGGAATGTGCGGACCAGCTCTGTGAGGTGCTGGCTGACATCTTCAACACCTCACTTGCTCTGGAAACAGTCCCCACCTGCCTGAAGACCGCCACCATCATCCCAGTCCCAAAAAGCTCCACAGTGACTGGTCTGAACGACTATCGGCCGGTGGCCCTCACCCCGATAGTTGCAAAATGCTTCGAAAAACTGGTCATGACCCACATCAAAACAACCGTCAACATCAACGAGGACCCTCATCAGTATGCTTACCGTGAGAACCGATCAACAGAGGACGCCATCTCGTCTGTGGTCCACACTGCTCTCACCCACCTGGATCAGAAGGACTCATACGTCCGTCTGCTCTTTGTGGACTTCACATCTGCCTTCAACACCATGATCCCCCAAACTCTGATGGACAAACTATCCACACTTGGACTAAGCCCCTCCGTTTGTAACTGGGTACTAGACTTTTTAACAAACAGACCTCAGTCCGTGAAGATCCACAACCTCTCCTCCTCCACCATTGCCCTCAGCACTGGCTCTCCTCAAGGATGTGTGTTGAGCCCCCTTCTGTTCTCTGCTCACATATGATTGTGCAGCTACCCAACCAGGTTGTCATATTGTAAAGTTTGCAGATGACACAGCGGTGGTGGGATGCATCACAAACAATGATGAGTCCAGCTACAGGCAGGAGGTGGAACACCTGGAGAGCTGGTGCAAAGAGAATAACCTTCACATGAATGTGAAGAAGACAAAGGAGATGATTGTGGACTTCAGAAGGAACAAACAAACACACACCCCACTGAACATAGGTGGATCAGTGGTGGAAGTGGTCTCCAGCTACAAGTACTTGGGGGTACACTTGAATGATAATCTCAGCTGGACCAACAACACCACCAGCCTGATCAAGAAAGGTCATCAGAGACTCTACTTCCTCAGACGGCTGAGACGAGCTGGTCTGAGTAGCCCAGTCCTCACCTCCTTCTACAGGTGTGCAGTGGAGAGCATCCTGTGCTCCAGCATCAATGTGTGGCATGGAGGCTGCACAGCTGCAGAAAGAAAAGCTCTGCAGAGAGTGGTGAAGGCTGCACAGAAGTCTGTTGGAGTCAGTCTCCCCACCATCACAGACATTTACACTTCGAGATGCAGGAAAAAAGCCACCTGCATCATGAAAGACCCCACTCACCCAGCACACACACTCTTTGCCCCACTCCCCTCAGGACGGAGGTTGAGGAGCATCAAATGTAGAACCACTAGACTGAGGAACAGCTTCTACCCTGAGGCTGTTAGACTCATGAATAAATAAATAATAAGAATAATCACTGTGAAATATCACATCATGCTGATGCTGATCTGTTTTCTTGTTGCTGTGTTCATCTGTGACCATCTGCTCATAAAGACTCATGTTCGTGCTGCTGTTTGTAATGACGATTTTTCTATTACTCTAGGGCTTAGTGTATTTCTAGTTGGATGTTTTTCTTAGTTCATAACCTAGATGTTATTACTGTTTTTCTCTCACATTTTGTTGTTGGATGTAACTGGGACCCTGTGTACATAATCTCATTTCATCACATGTACTACATGTGGTGCAAATGACAATAAAGACTCTCTGACTCTGACTCTGATAAATTGTGGCCTCACAGAATTCAATAAACTAAACTTCACCAAGTAGTTTTCCCATTTGCAAGTTTTGCATTCTTCTTTCTCAAATTGTCTGGATTAGAAACCTTCATTATATTTAAAGACCAATTTACTTGGAATATTTGCATCCATGTTTTCAGCATGAATTTTTACTGCAGCCTCTATTACAGTACATCTACATTTCGTAGTACAATACCGCCACCATCTGTTAAGAAGTGGTACAGCATGAGGTCGTCCTGGAATTATGAAGTAATGAAACTTCCACAGTACAGTATTACCTAAAATAAGAAAAACAATCATATTGGTCCAAGAAGAAGAAATGTGGGTCCAGCATTAGATGTATTGCCTCTCAGCGAGAAGGTTGCCGGATCTGGGGGTCCTTCTGAGTGGAGTTTGCATGTTCTCTCCATAGTTTTCTCTGGATACTCCAGTTTCCTCCCACAGGACAAAAACATGCATGTTAGGCTGATTGGTAACTCTAAATTGTCCCTAGGTGTGAGTGAGAGAATGGCTGTTTGTCTCTATGTGTCCCTGTGATGGACTTGGAACCTGTCCAGGGTGTCCCCTCCCGCACAATGACTGCGGGATATGGGCACCAGTGACCCCAAAAGGAAGAAGCCAAAACTAGGGGTAAGGTAAGGGTAAAGGTGACAGATGGATTGTTTAAAAAAATAAAAATAAAAATAAATAATAATAATATCTAGATTTTATGTTTTGCACAAAGAAGCTGAGGTTTCAAGTTTTGGCTGAAAGGATAAACGCTTTCTTTCTGCTGCACACTTTAAGTAAACCCACAGTGCTGCAATCAGGATAGGTTAATCAAGTCAAAGAAAGGCATTTTAATGTTGCAAAAACTCAGGCTACATCTTTTAAAACAACAGATCATAACAGCTCAGATAGAAAATGTGGTTAAAAAATAGCTAAATAAGTTGTTTTAAAGTGATGTACTGCAGCTAAGAGCAAATAATTGTAAAAGCAACAACAACAAAAACACTTATAATACACCAGTTGTTGTTTATTGCTTAGCTGCATCGTCTACTTTATGTTCAATAATATAGTTTATAGTTTAAACAATGAAAAAAAGGCAGATTTAGAAAAGGAAATTGACACTTTATGTATTTTTTTATTAATTCATTCATTTTTTAAATTCATGTACCGGTATGTATTTATTTCTATCCATTCATCCGTTATCTTTACCGGCTTCTTCCTTTTTGGGTTGAGGGGTATGTATTTA
>JBBPBX010012009.1:34326-47235 GCA_038048925.1 Garcialebias charrua | reverse complement strand
GTCCTCTGTATGTCTCCTCCCTGTCCTCTGTATGTCTCCTCCCTGTCCTCTGTATGTCTCCTCCCTGTCCTCTGTCTGTCTCCTCCCTGTCCTCTGTATGTCTCCTCCCTGTCCTCTGTATGTCTCCTCCCTGTCCTCTGTCTGTCTCCTCCCTGTCCTCTGTCTGTCTCCTCCCTGTCCTCTGTATGTCTCCTCCCTGTCCTCTGTATGTCTCCTCCCTGTCCTCTGTATGTCTCCTCCCTGTCCTCTGTCTGTCTCCTCCCTGTCCTCTGTCTGTCTCCTCCCTGTCCTCTGTATGTCTCCTCCCTGTCCTCTGTCTGTCTCCTCCCTGTCCTCTGTCTGTCTCCTCCCTGTCCTCTGTCTGTCTCCTCCCTGTCCTCTGTCTGTCTCCTCCCTGTCCTCTGTCTGTCTCCTCCCTGTCCTCTGTCTGTCTCCTCCCTGTCCTCTGTATGTCTCCTCCCTGTCCTCTGTCTGTCTCCTCCCTGTCCTCTGTCTGTCTCCTCCCTGTCCTCTGTATGTCTCCTCCCTGTCCTCTGTATGTCTCCTCCCTGTCCTCTGTATGTCTCCTCCCTGTCCTCTGTATGTCTCCTCCCTGTCCTCTGTATGTCTCCTCCCTGTCCTCTGTCTGTCTCCTCCCTGTCCTCTGTCTGTCTCCTCCCTGTCCTCTGTATGTCTCCTCCCTGTCCTCTGTATGTCTCCTCCCTGTCCTCTGTATGTCTCCTCCCTGTCCTCTGTCTGTCTCCTCCCTGTCCTCTGTATGTCTCCTCCCTGTCCTCTGTCTGTCTCCTCCCTGTCCTCTGTATGTCTCCTCCCTGTCCTCTGTATGTCTCCTCCCTGTCCTCTGTCTGTCTCCTCCCTGTCCTCTGTATGTCTCCTCCCTGTCCTCTGTATGTCTCCTCCCTGTCCTCTGTATGTCTCCTCCCTGTCCTCTGTCTGTCTCCTCCCTGTCCTCTGTATGTCTCCTCCCTGTCCTCTGTCTGTCTCCTCCCTGTCCTCTGTCTGTCTCCTCCCTGTCCTCTGTATGTCTCCTCCCTGTCCTCTGTCTGTCTCCTCCCTGTCCTCTGTCTGTCTCCTCCCTGTCCTCTGTCTGTCTCCTCCCTGTCCTCTGTCTGTCTCCTCCCTGTCCTCTGTCTGTCTCCTCCCTGTCCTCTGTCTGTCTCCTCCCTGTCCTCTGTATGTCTCCTCCCTGTCCTCTGTATGTCTCCTCCCTGTCCTCTGTCTGTCTCCTCCCTGTCCTCTGTCTGTCTCCTCCCTGTCCTCTGTATGTCTCCTCCCTGTCCTCTGTATGTCTCCTCCCTGTCCTCTGTCTGTCTCCTCCCTGTCCTCTGTATGTCTCCTCCCTGTCCTCTGTATGTCTCCTCCCTGTCCTCTGTCTGTCTCCTCCCTGTCCTCTGTATGTCTCCTCCCTGTCCTCTGTATGTCTCCTCCCTGTCCTCTGTATGTCTCCTCCCTGTCCTCTGTATGTCTCCTCCCTGTCCTCTGTATGTCTCCTCCCTGTCCTCTGTATGTCTCCTCCCTGTCCTCTGTATGTCTCCTCCCTGTCCTCTGTATGTCTCCTCCCTGTCCTCTGTATGTCTCCTCCCTGTCCTCTGTATGTCTCCTCCCTGTCCTCTGTATGTCTCCTCCCTGTCCTCTGTATGTCTCCTCCCTGTTCTCTGTATGTCTCCTCCCTGTCCTCTGTATGTCTCCTCCCTGTCCTCTGTATGTCTCCTCCCTGTTCTCTGTATGTCTCCTCCCTGTCCTCTGTATGTCTCCTCCCTGTTCTCTGTATGTCTCCTCCCTGTTCTCTGTATGTCTCCTCCCTGTCCTCTGTATGTCTCCTCCCTGTTCTCTGTATGTCTCCTCCCTGTCCTCTGTATGTCTCCTCCCTGTCCTCTGTATGTCTCCTCCCTGTCCTCTGTATGTCTCCTCCCTGTCCTCTGTATGTCTCCTCCCTGTCCTCTGTATGTCTCCTCCCTGTCCTCTGTATGTCTCCTCCCTGTCCTCTGTCTGTCTCCTCCCTGTCCTCTGTATGTCTCCTCCCTGTCCTCTGTCTGTCTCCTCCCTGTCCTCTGTCTGTCTCCTCCCTGTCCTCTGTCTGTCTCCTCCCTGTCCTCTGTATGTCTCCTCCCTGTCCTCTGTATGTCTCCTCCCTGTCCTCTGTATGTCTCCTCCCTGTCCTCTGTATGTCTCCTCCCTGTCCTCTGTATGTCTCCTCCCTGTCCTCTGTCTCCTCCCTGTCCTCTGTATGTCTCCTCCCTGTCCTCTGTATGTCTCCTCCCTGTCCTCTGTATGTCTCCTCCCTGTCCTCTGTCTGTCTCCTCCCTGTCCTCTGTATGTCTCCTCCCTGTCCTCTGTATGTCTCCTCCCTGTCCTCTGTCTGTGTCTCCTGTTCGTTGGTTTGTCTCTCAGAGAGGAGGAAGACGATGACATCGCCCATCAGTTCTGTTGCCCCGCCTCTGAGTGCAGTAGCCCCTCCTCTAGGTAACCAGGGGCGACCGCAAGAGAACCCAGCTCTTCCCTGGTACGTGAGGGGTGGACGTGAAGCCCCGCCCTCCATCCACTACAAGACGTCCATCTCTGGGGGACTTGGGGGTTCTTCAGTAACGGTTTAGTTTTGGAGGGACACCCTGCTGCTGATCAGCTGACCTGAGGAACTCAAACAGTAAACGTTGCCCTGCAGTTCAGAAGCAACCGGACTCATCGTCCCCACTCAGACCCGTGTTCTTGGACTTGTCTGACCCACTCAGACCCGTGTTCTTGGACTTGTCTGACCCACTCAGACCCGTGTTCTTGGACACGTCTGACCCACTCAGACCCGTGTTCTTGGACACGTCTGACCACTCAGACCCGTGTTCTTGGACACGTCTGACCCACTCAGACCCGTGTTCTTGGACACGTCTGACCCACTCAGACCCGTGTTCTTGGACACGTCTGACCCACTCAGACCCGTGTTCTTGGACACGTCTGACCCACTCTGTGTGTCCTCTCAGTGGCTCGGCAGAACATCGGAGCTTCTGTGGGCGATGGACTCAAGAACGAGTCCAGACCTCGTCTCCGAGTTTGGGTTTAGACGAGAACATGAACAGTTTCTTCTCCCTGTCCGAGCATGAAGCCATGACCCCCGCTGCACCCCGAACCCGAGGACGACGGAGTTCTGTGACGATCGGACCGCCATCGTTGTGAGGGCGTCGTCACACAAAGCTGACGCTGGTCTGATTGGGCGAACTCTGTCCGTGCACAGCTCTGTTCTGTTTCTGACGCTCAACGGACCGGGTTCTCGTTTGGACGTGACGCTGAACGTTGGCGGGTTCACGACCCGACGAGCCGCTCTGCCAACGCTTCGCTTGGTTCTTCTGCTGCAAACAGAACCCGGCGATCTGGAGAAGGTGTCTTCAAATGACCAGCCGCCGGAATCATCTCCTCGATCTTCTGTACCTGCAGCCCGGGTTCTCCTTACAGCTGCGTTTGATGCAACGCTGCAGCTCAGATCAAACTGAGCCGGAGCTGCAAACGTCCGTGATGTGAAAAGAGTGAGTCGCGCCAATGAGACCCAAACTGTCCACGTTCAGCTCTGCTGCCTCTGAACATGAGAACATGAGAAAATATGAGCCACAGTTATTGTTTAACTACAAGCGGTGAGCAGTGATGGCATAGTTACATTGAAAAAGTAACTTAGTTAAGTTACTGATTAGTCCTTGGGAAAAGTAACTTAGTTAAGTTACTGATTACTTGATTTGGAAAGTAACTAAGTTAGATTACTAAGTTACTTTATTACCACTTTCGGCCGCTAGGGTCCACCGACCGTTCCCAGCTCATTTGTCCGACAGAAGCCTCCTCTGCTCGGACTCACTCTGTTGCAGCCCGGCCTCCTGAACTCTGGAGCTCTGAACTAGTGTTTGTTAGTAAAATATCTCAAGAACCACATGACAGATTTTTATGAAACTTACAGAAAGTAATCACTGGATGATATTTACAAGCCATTAGCTGTAGGAGATGTTTGAGCTAAAATTGGATTTATTCATAATTTATTTTTGCGACCGTTTGGAAGACGTCAAAGCGAAACAATTTAAATTCAGCAGATTTGACCATTACGTGAATTTATTAAGGAATGGTTAAGCTCAGGAACACTTGTGCTATAATGTCAGCTAAGAAATATATATTTTTAAGTGTTTATCTTGCTAAATTTTAAAGAAATGAAGCCGTCCCACCCGCGCGCGTGCACATAGCAAAACTACTTTTTTTAATCCAGCTGATTTGACCATTTCGTGAATTTATTAAGGAAAAGTTAAGCTCAGACACATCTTTGCTATAATTTTCATCAAACAAATAATTGTTTTTACCGTGTTTTTGAAGCTGAGTCTCTTCCTCTCGGCTCCGTGAGCACCTCAGTGTTTACGTTTCTGCCACGCCTGGTGTCAGGTTTCACAGCCACAGCAGGTGACCAAATTGCCGCATAGACCAGACGTCTTTTTTTAATCACTCCCCGAGACGCATAGAGGAAATAAAATTAAATTGCAGTACTACAGAAAATGACAAAAAAAAGTAACGCACGGTAATTTGGATAAGTAACTTTAATCTGATTACTGGATTTTGAAATAGCAACGCGTTAGATTACTAGTTACTGAAAAAAGTGGTCCGACTAGAGTCATCACTGGCGGTGAGTCATTAAGGTTTGTGTGCACGGTGGACTGTTGGTTCAAACGTAGCCACGCTTCGGTTTACTTTTAGTCTGAGACCGTTGACTCGGGGCTCTGTTGGGTTTGTGTTCGTTCTCTTAACCGCCGAGTCTTTGACACAAAATGTTTCCATGTTTAGAACGTTGGGTCCCCGTCACAGAGTTAAGAGACAACGTGGAAAAAGCCTCTGTCCATATGTCCGCTTCGTCTGTCCGTCCATCTGTCCGCTTTGTCTTGCGAGTTGGATAACTTGAAAATTAGTGAGGTGCACATTTTGGTGTGCGGCGCCCAAGATGGCTGCCACCATGTTTTATAAATGTAAACCGGTCACCCCAGTCATTTTAGGAAACTATATTTGTAAGCAATATCCATCCATCCATTTTCTTCCGCTTATCCGGGGTCGGGTCGCGGGGGTAGCAGCCTAAGTAGGGAGGCCCAGACTTCCCTCTCCCCAGCCACTTGGAGCAGCTCCTCTGGGGGAATCCCAAGGCGTTCCCAGGCCAGCCGAGAAACATAGTCCCTCCAGCGTGTCCTGGGTCTTCCTCTGGGTCTCCTCCCGGTGGGACATGCCCGGAACACCTCACCAGGGAGGCGTCCAGGAGGCATCCTAACCAGATGCCCGAGCCACCTCAACTGGCTCCTCTCGATGTGGAGAAGCAGCGGCTCTACTCCGAGTCCCTCCCGGATGACTGAGCTTCTCACCCTATCTCTAAGGGAGAGTCCAGACACCCTGCGGAGAAAACTCATTTCAGCCGCTTGTATCCGAGATCTCGTTCTTTCGGTCACAACCCAAAGCTCATGACCATAGATGAGGGTGGGAACGTAGATCGATCGGTAAATTGAGAGCTTTGCCTTTTGACTCAGCTCTCTCTTCACCACGACAGACCGGTACAGCGCCCGCTTCACTGCGGATGCTGCACCTATCCGCCTATCGATCTCACGCTCCAGTTTTCCCTCATTCGTGAACAAGACCCCGAGATACTTAAACTCCTCCACTTGGGGCAGGACCTCCTCCCCGACCCGGAGAGGGCATGCTACCCTTTTCCGGCTCAAGACCATGGCCTCGGATTTGGAGGAACTGATCCTCATCCCGGCCGCATCACACTCGGCTGCAAACCGCTCCAGCGAAAGCTGTAGATCACGAACTGATGAAGCCAGTAGGACCACATCATCTGCAAAAAACAGAGAAGTGATTCTAAGGCCACCAAAACGGATCCTCTCAACACCTTGGCTGCGCCTAGAAATTCTGTCCATAAAAGTTATGAACAGAATCGGTGACAAAGGGCAACCTTGGCGGAGTCCAACTCTCACCGGAAACGAGCCCGACTTACTGCCGTCAATGCGGACCAAGCTCTGACACCGGTCATACAGGGACCTAACAGCCCATATCAATGGGCCTGGTACCCTATAACTATATTTGTAAGCAATATATTAAAAAAAATTAAGTAGAGTTTCCCTAAACGATTGGGTTGGCCATAGATTATTCTCTGGGGTGCCAAGACCACCATTAGCCACCCTCTGGCTCCTCCACTGCACCTGGCGGTGGGTAAAATGTCTCCCTTCTCTCTCCAGGGTCCGTCGCTCTGCGCCGCCTCGAAACTGTTCTTCCGCAGAGACGTCGACGTACCGCTTGGTTCAAATTTAACAAATGCACTGCAACGCTAAACAAACACACAAAAACCTGCAGTAGAAGGAGACGGCCACAACGTCCAGTGTGGACAAAAAATAAAAGAAATACGCTCCAACATCAGACTGTTGAAGAAATGACTAAAACTGTGATGTTAGCATCAGAGCTAACGTCCATGATCGACTTCAGGAAGTAGTCCTCACCGCCACATCCTGCAGCTGTACTCCATTTGTACATCGAGTTAGAAGTTAGTTTACAATGAGCTAAATTTAATAAGAGTTACATTTAATAAAAGTTACATTTAATAATAATTAAATTTAATAAGAGTTAATTTTAATAAGAGTTAAATTGTATATGAATTAAATTAAATAAAAGTTTAATTTAATAAGAACTAAATTCAATGAGTTCATTTAAATTAATTTTCTACCTGGATTATTGAGCTTGCATCAGGGTATTTAATAAGAGTTACATTTAGTAAGAGTTAAATTTAGTAAAAGTTAAATTTAATAAGAGTTAATTTTAATAAGAGTTAAATTGTATATGAATTAAATTAAATAAACGTTTAATTTAATAAGTATTAAATTTAGTGAGTTCATTTAAATTAATTTTCTACCTGGATTATTGAGCTTGCATCAGGGTATTTAATAAGAGTTACATTTAGTAAGAGTTACATTTAGTAAGAGTTACATTTAGTAAGAGTTAAATTTAGTAAGAGTTAAATTTAGTAAGAGTTAAATTTAGTAAAAGTTAAATTTAATAAGAGTTAAATTTAATAAAAGTTAAATTTAGTAAGAGTTACATTTAAGGCCTAGTCTTTTCAACAAGAGCAGATTATGGAAACACAGAGTGGAGACAGGAAGACGCCGGTAGTTGATTCATTTATTTATTTTAAAGTCGATCACAGCGTCCCGGGGATGAGACGGTTCCCGGCAGCAGAATCTGGACAAAGATCGTTGTGAAAGTTCGTCACAGAAGAGAACAGCATCAGAACGGGCGTCCATATGGCGACATACCATCAGACTGTGTACAGGCGTGTAATAAACATGGCTGCTCTGTGTACAGGCGTGTAATAAACATGGCTGCTCTGTGTACAGGCGTGTAATAAACATGGCTGCTCTGTATACAGGCGTGTAATAAACATGGCTGCTTGTTTACAGGCGTGTAATAAAGATGGCTGCTTTTTGGACAGGCGTGTAATAAACATGGCTGCTCTTTGTACAGGCGTGTAATAAACATGGCTGCTCCTTGGACAGGCATGTAATAAACATGGTTGCTCGTTGGACAGGCGTGTAATAATAATAATAATAATAATAATGAATTCAATTTATAACGCACTTTTCATTAATGAAAATCTCAAAGTGCTAATAAGCGTGTAATAAGCATGGTTGCTCGTTGGATAGGCGTGTAATAAGCATGGCGGCCCTGTCAGCAGACGTGTCATGACGCATCTGGCCCAGATGTTTAGGTTAACATCATCTCTTCTTATTTAACAGAATCTCACATGTGGTGCGATCCGTTAGGTTGAGGATGACTCTCAGCTACTACCACAGACTCTTTAAACTCCATTTTTGTAGAATTCACAGACGTGGAAGACTTGCGGCGGCCATCTTAAATTTCCCGTGACGTGCGTATCCTAAGATACAAAGAAGTGAAGAAAACCTTTTAAAATCCAAGAGCTTTGGTATAATTCACAATTCGACCGGCTTTATATTGTCAACAGAACCGTGTGCAGTGAAACAGGATGTGACATCATAGAGGAACTTCCTGGGTTTTCTTTATTTAAATAATAAACAGCACTGCGGGTCAGTGGTTAGCCCTGTTGCCTCACAGCAAGAAGGTCATGGGTTCAATCACCGGCTTGGACCCAGGCTCCCTGTGTGCGTTCCTCCGGGTGGTCCGGTTTCCTCCCACAGTCCAGAACCCTTCAGGTCCAGGAGGAGAGATCAGGGAGATCTTAAATAAAGATTCATAAAAAAATCAAATCTGAACTCTGTCTGAAAATAATTCTGTTGACCCCTGTGACCTCACTTCCTGTCACTGACATCACTTCCTGTTACTGCACATGACATTAACTCAACATGAGCTTCATCTCAGTGACTTTTATTTTTATTTCTTCAAACTGCAAAGACTGTCGGACATGAGGCGAAGTTACATTATCGCCCGCTGGCTACCTTTCTGTTAGTGGCTGATCAAAGCAGCCGAGCTGATCCAGTTTGGGTTTCATTTGTGTGTGCGTGTGTGTGTGTGTGTGTGTGTGTGTGTGTGTGTGTGTGTGTGTGTTTGTGTGTGTTTGCAGGAAGATACATTTTATGTCACTTGTGTTGAAGAGTTGCTGAGCAGAAGAACTGAAGCTGAAGTTTACAGTTTTAGGGAGAACCCTGGTGCTTAACATGTACAACAACACACACACACACAACACACACTCACACACACACACACACTCACGCACGGCAGCTGCAGACACGACACAACCACATCTGGGTGACACCGGGTGTGTTTACATGCTCGGCAGCTCTCAGGTCGCAGGAAGTCGTCACGTAGCTCCTTGTTAAGGAACGAGCGGGATTCAAACCGACGTGCAGACCACCTCGCCCCTGAGCAGCATCTTTTCAGTCTGTGGGGGACGTGTTCCCACCAGAAGGTGAAGTTTGAAGCCGTCGACAGAGCTCGTTGTCTCGTGTGAGTCTTAGTTCAATCTGTAATAAAACATTACTTTTCTGTGTCGCCTGTGAACAAACTCGTACAAATTAATTGGTTTTAGTCGTGATGAAACCAGGACTCGTACCCGCAGCCACACGATCACAAGACTGCAGCACTGACCGCCGATCCACCGCGCCATGCACACATTTTGTAGATAAATAGAGCAGATCTTAATTCAAACGTTAAACCACATGATTTAATTATTTTCAGCCGCACCCTCTGAATATTTTTCAAAACTGATCTTTTCCATTGATCTTTATTCTTTGTCTTTTGGAGAAAAACGAGCCGCGCATTTATATTTGGTTCATGTTTTTATTTATTTTGGAGCAGTCGGTAAACCCCTTTTCTTCTGGTGAAGCTAAAAATAGGGACGCACCGATCCACATTTCTTACTTCCGATCCGATACTTAAATCTGGGTATCGACCGATACCGATACTTTTCCAATCCGATACCATTCAGGTATATGAGTCTGTAATAGGGAATTTCTTGAATGGAGAGCACGTGTATTACACTATATACTCTGTGACTTCTGTCTTAACATTGTGTGAGTTAAACCCAATGAAGACACTCTGAGCCTCACAACAAGTATTACCCAAACTTTAATAGCACACAAGAGGCAGGTCTATATCACAGACGTCCTTCTGACTCATGGTGCAGCCCAGAACACTAAAATACTGCTAAGCATTATGGGAAATCAACACATTCGTTTTTGATTGTAGCACTATGAGTTGTAATTCTTGTTGGTTTTGATCAACAGATACAGATTTAAACTATGCATTTAATTTATAAATGTAAATTCAATGCATAGTTTAAATCTGTATCTGTTGATCAAAACCAACAAGAATTACAACTCATAGTGTAGTCCGGGCTGCACCATGAGTCAGAAGGACGTCTGTGATATAGACCTGCCTCTTGTGTGCTATTAGAGTTTGGGTATTACCTGCAGTGAGGCTCAGAGTGTCTTCTTTGGGTTTAAATCACACAATGTTAAGACAGCAGTCACAGAGTATGGTGCAACATACGTGCTCTCTGACATACATCAAGTATCGGAAATGTCGGCAGGTTGGATCGGAAAATCCGATACGTAAATTATGCTGGTATCGGATGCCGATACTGGATTGGATCGGCCCCATCCCTAGCTAAAAATCCTTCGTTTAAAATTTAGTCCGAATTCTCCAAACGCTGTCGTGATGTCGACGTAAATTCACGCCCGTGTTCCCGAGGAGAACCATGTGCCGCATTAGAATGTTCTGAAAACAAGTTTTAATGTTTGACGTGCATCACCGTGCTGCCGCTGCCGCCACTCCAACCGCCGGGTCAAGCAACAAAAAACCTGCATCTTTACTGCGGGTGAGTGAATAAAAATAATAATAACTGCTGAAACCCTCCATGTTCAGCCACCACAGGCAGAAAGACCGACTGAAAACAAAGCCTCACTTTCAGCCCTGTGGGCTGGACACGCTTCACTAAACACAGAAGTGGGATTTTAAAAGAAGTCCCGTTGGTGCTGAAGCAGTTACGGACCTCAGATGCTCTTTAATGAACGCACATCACCCGCCGCCTTTCACGCCGCAGATTTAAACTCGGATCATCGCATGTTTCCCAGGTGTACCCGTTTACTGCCACACTAGATTTTTAGCTCAGCTTCTGTAAAGCTGACTGAGTTTGAGTTGTTTTTGTTCTTGCTGAAGTTTATTTATTGTGGCAGCCATCTTGGATCTGTTGTCTCCATAAAAACTGGTCCAGTGGTTCATGAGGTTTAATAACAGCAACCTTATTGAACTGTCATGGTTCTGCGTGATGAAAATGTCAAAGAAAAGAGTTTGACTAAAAAAAAAAAAACTGTTTAAACCCGAACAGAACCACCGGCTCATCGTGGGAGCAGCAGGCCGAGTCGTCTTTGAAAAGCATAAGATTATGATTTTAAATGTATTAAACCAGGTAATTTATGAGACTTTGATCAGGCTGCAGGGAAATGTGGCCCGAAGCCTTTTTATTTTATTTTTCCAAAACTCAGAACTCCACAAACCCTTTGGCTACAGCCAGGAGGTCCAGTTGTGTTCTAGATGACTGAAAATCTCCAAGTTCTGATACCAACATTTCTGTTGGACCGTATCGGTACCAACTTGACGAGATCCATTCTTGAGTTTGTTTCACTTCGTTGCTCCCCGTCCAGAAGTGCAATTCTGTGTCGACGAGACCAGATTAAATGTAAGAAATTTAATAATAATAATAATAATAATGAATTCAATTTATAATGCACTTTTCATTAATAAAAATCCCAAAGTGCTACAAAGTGCAGCAAAAGCAAAAATCAAATAAAACAAGTGATAAAATCAAGTAAAATCAATAATAATATCAACCAAGATCAAAGATAAAATCATGTGGAGACAGAGTAGGCTCGCTTAAAAAGAAAAGTCTTTAAGCCTTGTTTAAAGTCAACCAGTGACTGTGGAGCTCTCAGGTAGTCAGGGAGGGAGTTCCATAGGCAGGGGGCAGCCACACAGAATGCCCGGTCTCCCATGGTCCTTAATTTGGTTCGTGGAATGTGAATGTACCAAACAATCCTGTCAGATAATTTAATCTGTTCTGCCTGAACGTCAGAACTGATCCACAACGCTAGCACATGCACACGCACTCACACACACGGCTAACATTTGCAACATTTGCAGCATCCACTCATGCAAACCTATGCAGAATTCATACATGCTAACATATGTAGCATCCACACATGCTAACATATGTAGCATCCACACATGCTAACATATGTAGCATCCATACATGCTAACATATGTAGCATCCACACATGCTAACATATGTAGCATCCACATATGCTAACATATGTAGCATTCATATGCTAACATATGGAGCATCCACATATGCTAACACATGTAGCATCCACTCATGCAAACATATGTAGCATCCATGCATGCTAACATATGTAGCATCCACACATGCAAACATATGTAGCATCCATACATGCTAACATAGGTAGCATCCATACATGCTAACATATGTAGCATCCACACATGCTAACATATGTAGCATCCACTCATGCAAACATATGTAGCATCCACTCATGCAAACATATGTAGCATCCATACATGCTAACATATGTAGCATCCATACATGTTAACATATGTAGCATCCATACATGCTAACATATGTAGCATCCACACATAATAATAATAATAATAATAATTGTCTAATCTTGTCATCTGCGTATGTTTCCCATACACAGACGAAATTCGTCTCTGCATTTAACCCAACCACCTACCAGGTGGTGCAGTGAGCAGCCATAGAAGGCGCTCGGGGAGCTGGAGAAATAGGTGTGCACTCATAGACACCTCAAGGTGTGTAGTGGCCGGGACGCGAACCCGCATGCAAACATATGTAGCATCCATACATGCTAACATCTGTAGCATCCACTCATGCTAACATAGGAGCCAAGATGGTGTAGTGGCAGGGCTTTTGACTTGGGACCCGAAGGACGCGGGTTCGCGTCCCGGCCACTACACACCTTGGGGTGTCTATGAGTGCACACCTAATTCTCCAGCTCCCCGAGCGCCTTCTGGCTGCTCACTGCACCACCTGGTGGTGGTTGGGTTAAATGCAGAGACGAATTTCGTTTGTGTATGGGAAACATACACACATGACAGACAAACACATTATTATTATTATTATATGCAGTATCTGAAAGTTATGCACCATAACTCATGTTCCCTGAAGGAGGGAACAAGGTGCAACACTATTGCTATGGGAAATTGTGCCCCCGTGCGATTACCTGAAGGAATACATTCACGCCTTTACGGCAGGGGGCGTCAGCGTCACCCCAGAGATCCCGCCCTCTGGGTACTTAAGACGCGGACACCCATCCTACTTTCTCCAAGTGCACTTCACCGAGCTTCAGCATTGAAAAGGGC
>JBBPBX010012009.1:16146-28294 GCA_038048925.1 Garcialebias charrua | reverse complement strand
TACATATATAAAGGCGTTTTGAGCCCTTCCCACACTTTTGCAATTTTCTAAACAATGTTTCTAAATTGTAAATGCTCTACAAGAGCACAGAATGTCATGATTGCAGCTCTCAGCCACCTGCAAGTGCTCTTGGCCACGCCCACTTCTCCTCTCTGCATGGACAAAAGCTGATCAGCTGCAGCAGGAAGTTTAGCCTGCAGTAAGGGCTGCACAAAAGTGCAGTAGGTGCTAAATCATTTAAAATAATCTATTTTAAATAAATATTACATGCCGATCGTGCGGCTCATCCATCAATCAGCAAGTTGTGCGACATGTCCAATCTTATTTTGAAAAACTGCGACAGAGCGAGTCTGCAAAAAATGAACCGCGACGTAGAGAGGGTCTACTGTCTTTCATTTTACTGCAGTGAAATTTCTAAGACTTTTGGTCGAAAGCCACATCGTCCCCACTTGAAGTTTTGATGTGGTTCAACCTCAGATGCCTCCTCTCTTCTGACAACTTCTAACATTAGAAAACTTTAGTTTTCTAATGTGGCCAGCATCTTTCACCTCTGCTGGTCTGTAGGGATCATTGCATGGCTAGACTGCTCTTGCGGTAGTTTCCAGATCTGACGTTAGTTTTTTTTTATCACATTCAGGCAAAGTCTTTGGGCAAAGTCTTTGAGCAAAGTCTTTGAGCAAAGTCTTTGAGCAAAGTCTTTGAGCAAAGTCTTTGAGCAAAGTCTTTGAGCAAAGTCTTTGAGCAAAGTCTTTGGGCGAAGTCTTTGAGCAAAGTCTTTGAGCAAAGTCTTTGAGCAAAGTCTTTGAGCAAAGTCTTTGAGCAAAGTCTTTGAGCAAAGTCTTTGGGCGAAGTCTTTGAGCGAAGTCTTTGGGCGAAGTCTTTGGGCGAAGTCTTTGAGCAAAGTCTTTGAGCAAAGTCTTTGAGCAAAGTCTTTGAGCAAAGTCTTTGAGCAAAGTCTTTGAGCAAAGTCTTTGAGCAAAGTCTTTGAGCAAAGTCTTTGTCTGCAAGTCTTTGAGCAAAGTCTTTGAGCAAAGTCTTTGAGCAAAGTCTTTGAGCAAAGTCTTTGAGCAAAGTCTTTGAGCAAAGTCTTTGAGCAAAGTCTTTGAGCAAAGTCTTTGAGCAAAGTCTTTGAGCAAAGTCTTTGAGCAAAGTCTTTGAGCAAAGTCTTTGAGCAAAGTCTTTGAGCAAAGTATTTGAGCAAAGTCTTTGAGCAAAGTCTTTGAGCAAAGTCTTTGGGCAAAGTCTTTGAGCAAAGTCTTTGAGCAAAGTCTTTGAGCAAAGTCTTTGAGCAAAGTCTTTGAGCAAAGTCTTTGAGCAAAGTCTTTGAGCAAAGTCTTTGAGCAAAGTCTTTGGCAAAGTCTTTGAGCAAAGTCTTTGAGCAAAGTCTTTGGCAAAGTCTTTGAGCAAAGTCTTTGAGCAAAGTCTTTGAGCAAAGTCTTTGAGCAAAGTCTTTGAGCAAAGTCTTTGAGCAAAGTCTTTGAGCAAAGTCTTTGGGCAAAGTCTTTGGGCAAAGTCTTTGAGCGAAGTTTTTGGGCAAAGTCTTTGTGCAAAGTCTTTGAGCAAAGTCTTTGGACAAAGTCTTTGGGCAAAGTCTTTGGGCAAAGTCTTTGGACAAAGTCTTTGAGCAAAGTCTTTGAGCAAAGTCTTTGAGCAAAGTCTTTGAGCAAAGTCTTTGAGCAAAGTCTTTGAGCAAAGTCTTTGAGCAAAGTCTTTGAGCAAAGTCTTTGAGCAAAGTCTTTGAGCAAAGTCTTTGAGCAAAGTCTTTGAGCAAAGTCTTTGAGCAAAGTCTTTGAGCAAAGTCTTTGAGCAAAGTCTTTGAGCAAAGTCTTTGAGCAAAGTCTTTGAGCAAAGTCTTTGAGCAAAGTCTTTGAGCAAAGTCTTTGAGCAAAGTCTTTGAGCAAAGTCTTTGAGCAAAGTCTTTGAGCAAAGTCTTTGAGCAAAGTCTTTGAGTCTTTGAGCAAAGTCTTTGAGCAAAGTCTTTGAGCAAAGTCTTTGAGCAAAGTCTTTGGGCAAAGTCTTTGAGCGAAGTCTTTGGGCAAAGTCTTTGAGCGAAGTTTTTGGGCAAAGTCTTTGTGCAAAGTCTTTGAGCAAAGTCTTTGGACAAAGTCTTTGGGCAAAGTCTTTGAGCAAAGTCTTTGGGCAAAGTCTTTGAGCAAAGTCTTTGGACAAAGTCTTTGGGCAAAGTCTTTGAGCAAAGTCTTTGGACAAAGTCTTTGGGCAAAGTCTTTGAGCGAAGTTTTTGGGCAAAGTCTTTGTGCAAAGTCTTTGAGCAAAGTCTTTGGACAAAGTCTTTGGGCAAAGTCTTTGGGCAAAGTCTTTGGACAAAGTCTTTGAGCAAAGTCTTTGAGCAAAGTCTTTGAGCAAAGTCTTTGAGCAAAGTCTTTGAGCAAAGTCTTTGAGCAAAGTCTTTGAGCAAAGTCTTTGAGCAAAGTCTTTGAGCAAAGTCTTTGAGCAAAGTCTTTGAGCAAAGTCTTTGAGCAAAGTCTTTGAGCAAAGTCTTTGAGCAAAGTCTTTGAGCAAAGTCTTTGAGCAAAGTCTTTGAGCAAAGTCTTTGAGCAAATTCTTTGAGCAAAGTCTTTGAGCAAAGTCTTTGAGCAAAGTCTTTGAGCAAAGTCTTTGGGCAAAGTCTTTGAGCGAAGTCTTTGGGCAAAGTCTTTGAGCGAAGTTTTTGGGCAAAGTCTTTGTGCAAAGTCTTTGAGCAAAGTCTTTGGACAAAGTCTTTGGGCAAAGTCTTTGAGCAAAGTCTTTGGGCAAAGTCTTTGGGCAAAATCTTTGAGCGAAGTTTTTGGGCAAAGTCTTTGGGCAAAGTCTTTGAGCAAAGTTTTTGGGCAAAGTCTTTGAGCAAAGTCTTTGAGCAAAGTCTTTGGGCAAAGTCTTTGAGCAAAGTCTTTGAGCAAAGTCTTTGGGCTAAGTCTTTGGGCAAAGTCTTTGAGCGAAGTTTTTGGGCAAAGTCTTTGTGCAAAGTCTTTGAGCAAAGTCTTTGGACAAAGTCTTTGGGCAAAGTCTTTGGGCAAAGTCTTTGGACAAAGTCTTTGAGCAAAGTCTTTGGGCAAAGTCTTTGAGCAAAGTCTTTGAGCAAATTATTTGAGCAAAGTCTTTGAGCAAATTCTTTGAGCAAAGTCTTTGAGCAAAGTCTTTGAGCAAAGTCTTTGAGCAAAGTTTTTGCGCAGTCTTTGGGCAAAGTCTTTGAGCAAAGTCTTTGAGCAAAGTCTTTGAGCAAAGTCTTTGGGCAAAGTCTTTGGGCTTCAGCTTGGTTGTTTGTTACATTTTCACGGCTGCTGTCCGTCACTTTGGCCAGGCTGAATGCCTTCAGATAAATACTTATGGAAACATTCAGTAACCTCTGAAAAGTTCAAGAAACTAGTTCCAGAAGAAGTTCAGTTTCTCTTCAGGGGTTTTATTTTTCAGACCCGTCCAAACATTTCAATCATGTTTTNTTGAGCAAAGTCTTTGAGCAAAGTCTTTGAGCAAAGTCTTTGAGCAAAGTCTTTGAGCAAAGTCTTTGAGCAAAGTCTTTGAGCAAAGTCTTTGAGCAAATTCTTTGAGCAAAGTCTTTGAGCAAAGTCTTTGAGCAAAGTCTTTGAGCAAAGTCTTTGGGCAAAGTCTTTGAGCGAAGTCTTTGGGCAAAGTCTTTGAGCGAAGTTTTTGGGCAAAGTCTTTGTGCAAAGTCTTTGAGCAAAGTCTTTGGACAAAGTCTTTGGGCAAAGTCTTTGAGCAAAGTCTTTGGGCAAAGTCTTTGAGCAAAGTCTTTGGACAAAGTCTTTGGGCAAAGTCTTTGAGCAAAGTCTTTGGACAAAGTCTTTGGGCAAAGTCTTTGAGCGAAGTTTTTGGGCAAAGTCTTTGTGCAAAGTCTTTGAGCAAAGTCTTTGGACAAAGTCTTTGGGCAAAGTCTTTGGGCAAAGTCTTTGGACAAAGTCTTTGAGCAAAGTCTTTGAGCAAAGTCTTTGAGCAAAGTCTTTGAGCAAAGTCTTTGAGCAAAGTCTTTGAGCAAAGTCTTTGAGCAAAGTCTTTGAGCAAAGTCTTTGAGCAAAGTCTTTGAGCAAAGTCTTTGAGCAAAGTCTTTGAGCAAAGTCTTTGAGCAAAGTCTTTGAGCAAAGTCTTTGAGCAAAGTCTTTGAGCAAAGTCTTTGAGCAAAGTCTTTGAGCAAAGTCTTTGAGCAAAGTCTTTGAGCAAAGTCTTTGAGCAAAGTCTTTGAGCAAAGTCTTTGAGCAAAGTCTTTGGAGCAGAAATGATTTAACCTTTTTGAGTTGCTACTTTTAGCTTTTAACTAGCTTTTTGCTGCATTTAGGCTTTTAGATGTTATCTATGGTTTTTGGTAATTTAGCTTTTATTTTTTACAAATATGATTTAGCTGCAAAATTGTTTCTTCTTTTTTTTTTTTACTATTTGGAGCATTTTTCCCCTGATGTATGGTTCGCTAATGATTAATGCTAACCAAAGATTTGCTGATGGTAGTGTTTAGCTACAGTTTTGCAAATGCTAGCTTTCAAGTTTTGCTAATTCAACTTTTAGCTTCTGTTTTGGTATTTTCGTTTGGTTTTTCATTTTAGCTATGCTATTTTAGCTGCTAATTTGCCAACTTTCTTGCTTTAGCTGTTCATTTGTGTTCTTATCCAAGGTTTGCTCATTTTAGTCTCAAGCTACAATGTTGCTAAATGTAGCATTTTGCTGCTGTTTTGCAAATTTCTGCATTTAGCACTGTTTTTGCAATTTTTTGCTTTAGCTGCTGTTTTGCTCCTTTTTTGCTACAGGCTATGGTTTGCTAATTTAGCTTATAGCTACTGTTTTCAGCTTTGCTCATTTTAGCTTTTTAGGTCCAGTTTACCGGTAGGTGATTTTAGCTTCTGTTCTGCTTGTTTAAAATTTGTCAGTTCTTTTAGTCATTTGCCAACTTCCTTTAGCTGTTATTTGTTTTTGTTTTAGCTTAAAGAGTCAGCTCCTGTTGTAAGAGCTGCGTTCGCTCAGACCTGATGCAGCAGCAGAACTTTACAGTTCCTCAGCTCCGACTGGGTCGATGCTCTTTATGACACAAAGACCAGCATCTGCATTTTGTTGTCGTTTCCACAGAGGCGCCCATCTACCTGTCCTCCCAGTCCTACATGGCCGACAGCAGCCTGAGTGAGGAGATGAGTCAGTTCGACTTCTCCACGGGAGTTCAAAGCTTCTCCTTCGGCTCCCAAAACCCAGCGGGACGCAAACGACCAGCGGTAAAAAGTCTTGAATAATTCCTCCGTCTTTAAACCCTGTTCTCGATCAGCCTCGTGTGCACTGCTCCGGATATAAAGGGATAGCTTTTTTTGTTTTTGTTTTAGCGTCTAGCTAGCTTGTTGCTTTTTGATACTTTTACATAGCATTATGATCATTTTAGTTTTTACCTAGCATTTGATGTTTCTAGCCTTTATGTAGATTTGCTACTTTTATCCTCTGCTACGTTTACACTCCCAGTTTTTGTGGGGAAAACATTTTACGGGACAGGAGAACAATCGAGAACACGCCAGCCTCTTTATTTATGTCTGTGTTTAGGAGACCAAGGACAGAAGTCCCACCGAGGACAGAAGTCCCTCCCAGGACGCCATGGTGGACTTAGAAATGGACGAGCTGAACCAACATGAATGCATGACGACCATGACCGGTCTGATCCAGCACATGCAGAGGAACAACTTAACCCCCAAAACTGAACAGGTCCCCGCTTTTATTTTGAAGCTTCACATCCAAACAACAAATGCTACAGTATACTGTATAACTGTACATTTATATATCAAATATAATTATATACAGCTGTTTAATTGTGGGTGATGTGACTTCAGGTTTTTGCAACTTTTATTTATTTATTTATTTTGTTCATTTCATATTTAAAACACAAAAAACAATTTACAAAACCACATGATAAAAGTAAACAATACATAAAATGAAAGGTAGCAGAGGAAGAAAAAATCTTATCATATCTGCCCCTTCTTTAAAACAAAATTAACTCAAATATTAATTCAAACAACAATAATCTATGAATAATGTAACATAACAAATAACTAATCCAATAGATACATGTATAGTACATTTGAGATAAACTAATTTATATGTATATTTTCACAAATTTAGTCTTAAAGGGGACCACAGATAGGTTTTTAAAAATTTTATGGTATGTCTGTGGGCTATCCAGACAATGTTCATTCAATTTAATACACAAAATAATTCTTAGATAATCAATTATACCCTTTTTAATTCTGCCATTTTTAACTTTCGTTTTGAACGACTGGTTTATGATAATGAGCTCTCATGGTCACGCCCTTCAAAGATCTGTTTACATTTACTCCGCCCTCTGTAACAGCCAGTATCTCTAATCTGTTGTTTTAAAATTAGCTCTTTTTTATTACTCATTTGACTTACTGTTAGTGCTAGCTTAAGATAACTTACCGAAAGCCGTCTGCGCGCGCCGCCATGAGCTGCTCCTTTTAGCCCGAATCCGATGCTAAAAATAGCTCGTTCCTCCTCCGCCCTTTTATGTCCGCTCGTTGCATGCGGCGCTTTTGGGAGCGATCTCTGCTTCAGTCCAGACATACACAAAGTTCACTGAGTGTCTCCAGTTAATTTATCCGTATGAGGCAACCTCTGACCAGCCAGCCAGCTCCCAGCCGCAGATGGTCTCTTCGCCGGCGGTCTGCTCGTTTTCCGTCTGCCGGCTGCTCGTTGGGAGCGATCGCTAATACGCTAAAAATTGAACTAAAACGTAAAAATAACAATTATACTTTATTTATAAAGCCATTTAAAACAACCACAGCTGCAACAAAGTGCTGTACACATGAAATTAAGAACATTTAAACAAAAGATGAGATGAAATCAGGAAAAACAACTGTCACGTCTATTATACTGAAGTGGGTTGAGCCTAACCAGGGGTTGCTAGGTGAGGGGCTGGACTCAGGTTTGAGGTGATTGGCTGCGGGTTGTGACGTCACAAACCGCAGGATTTGAAAACTTTGTGTTTCTATCAAAGATAAATAAATACAGTATACTTAGAGTAAATATACCACTGGGTGCATTTTTTTGGCACTAGGACTGTTTTTTTTATGAAGTACATACCCAAAGTTGAGTAAAAAACCCATTAAAAAGTGAATTTTGAATCTGTGGTCCCCTTTAATCATTTTCTTGAACATAGGCATTGTCTTTACTATTTTAACATAATTTTCCAAACCATTCTACAGACTTATTCCCTGAATTAAAGTAGACCGACCCTTCAAACTAGTCCTGTACTGTGGCTTTAGAAAAATGTCCATTCCCTTAAGATTATACGTACTTTTCCTTTTTACAAAATGAGTTTGAATGTTTGGAGGTAGCATGTAGTTCTGAGCTTTAAACAATACTATAAGAATATTGTAGTCAACCAAATCATAAAACTTCAATCATTTCAATTGATCAAATAAAATACTAGATGGATGACAGTAAAGCTTTCTTGTAATAATTCTTATAGCTCTTTTCTGTAAAATAAAAACTGGCCTAGTTATAGTTTTACACGCAGTTCCCCAAACATCTATACAATAAATTAAATGTGGCACTATAATTGTATTATATAGCAAATACAAGGCTTTATCATTCAATAAATCCCTAACTTTATACAGCACTGCAATGGACTTAGACATCTTAGTTCTTACAAAATGTATGTGCTGTTTACATGACAGTTTATCATCAATAATTACACCCAAAAACTTTATCTCCCTTACTTTTATATTTTTCTAGTTAGCTTTCTTACAAATCTTTTACAAATGAATATAGATCAGTTTATTTATTTCCTTCAAAAACATTGTTCTCTTTGAAATCTGTTCTGCTCAATTTTATCTTTGGCTAATTTTAACTTTTAGGTATCTTTTTTACAATTTTTAGTTTCTTGCTGCTACTTTTAGGTATCTTTTTGCTAACAAGCTACCATTTTGTTACTTTTAGCATTTGACTTTCTTTTGGCCAAAGAAGTCAACTTTTAGCTCCTGTAACCTTTTGTTACATTTATCTACTGTTCTGCAACATTTAGCTAACCTTTTGCTCATTTAACTACTTTCTGCTTCTTTCAGCAATCCCTTTGCTAACTTTAGCTCCAGTTTTGCTACTCTTACATTTAGCTAGATTTACTACTTTTTAGTTGTTAGACAGACTTTTGCAATGTTTAGCTTCGGATAGCCCTTTGCTAATTTGTATGTACAGTGGTTTTGCTATCTTTCACTTTTAGCTAGCCTGTTTCCTTTTATACTTTTAGATATTGCAATGCTTTTTTTTTTTTTGCTAGCATTTACTCATTTTAGCTTTTCACGTCTGTTTTACTACTTTTAATATACAAATTTTTTTTGATACTTGTTGCTTTTAACTAGCCTTTTGCTTCTTTTAGCTTTTATCGTTTTTTTTTTTTTTTTTTTTTGCTTTAGCTTCTAGTTAGCTTGTTGCTTTTTGATACTTTTACATAGCATTATGATCATTTTAGTTTTTACCTAGCATTTGATGTTTCTAGCCTTTATGTAGATTTGCTACTTTTAGCTTGCAAATAGCTTTTTTATGCTGGAAGGTAGTTTTTTGCTCTTAGCTTTTAGCTACTGCTGTGCTACTTTGAGCTTTTAGCTAGCCTTTAGATACTTTTTGCAAAGTCTAGTGTTGTGCATTTTTAGCTTTTAGCAACTGTTTTACTACTTTTAGCTTCTAGCTAGATTTTTGATACTCCTGGCTATGGTTTTACAAGTTCCACTTTTCAGAACTCTTGTTTCTTTAAGCTAGTTATGCTACTTTGAGCTTTTAGCTAGCCTTTAGATACTTTTTGCCTTTAACTAGTGTTGTGAATTTTTTGCTTTTAGCTACTGCTGCGCTACTTTTAGCTTCTAGCTAGATTTTTGATTCTTTTAGCTATGGTTTTATATGTTCAGCTTTTCGGAACTCATTTCGTTTCTTAAGCTAGCTATACTACTTTGATATTTTAGCTAGCCTTTTCATACTTTTGGCTTTTAGTGTTGTGCTGCATTTGTTAGCTTTTGGCTAGTGTTTTGATTTTTTTCTTCTTTAACTGCTCAGCTAAGATTTAATCAAAGCCTCCCAGCCCTTAGTATTTACTCTGCATTCTTACCAAAAAATGACATTTATTTAGCGTGAAATGTTTTCCTCTTTGATAAATAGGGACGTCCGGCTCCTGAACTTCCTCCGTGGATGAAGTTTCTGCATGGGAAGTTGGTGAATCCGGCCACGCCTCTGAACATCCGACTCTTCATCTCAAAGCTGATCATAAACACAGAGGAGGTGAAGGCTACCATACTCTAGTTTTTTTTATTTTTTATTAATGACCTAACCTCACATTTGTTCACATTTTCTTCCTGGATTTATGTTGTTTTTAGGTTTTTCGTCCCTTTGCCAAGCACTGGCTCGGGCCGCTCCTGCAGCTCGTTGTGTCTGGGAACAACGGAGGAGAGGGGATCCATTTCATGGTGGTGGATGTTGTGGTGACTGTTCTGTCCTGGACCAGCTTGGTCACACCCAAGGTTGGTCACACGTCCGGGAAATAAAAAATAAAAAAAACTTTCTGGGATTTAAAGAGGAACTTACCTCACCGTCAAAAGATAGCTCGGCCCCAAACCAGATTCAAAAAATGCATCAATGTGGGCGTGTCAAGAGACGAGGGGAGGAGTTGGGGGGTTATGCTGCGTTCACGCCCCCTCTAGCAACAAACTAAAACAAACTAAAACTCTACCAAACAACTTAAAACAAGCAACAACAAAGAATTATTATGTAGATGTATTTATCTATTCTCACCTGATATCCAAAACAAAAGGCTTTAAAAAAATTGAAAATAATACCACAAGGTATTCCGTGACCTGGGATTGAACCTGGGTCTTTCGGATCCCAAACCTGCTTCTCCGCCTCTGCCCCATCTTGGCATTCATGCATCACTTGTCCATTGCACAATAAGAAAACAAATACAACCAAATAGTTTTAGGACGCTGGAGTTCAATTAATATATTTTGATGAAGTGAAAAGTATTCTTAAAATAAATAAGTTAAAATATACAAATAACTAGTGCCATTCCAAAAATTATAATATGCTTTGTTGCAGTTCTTTTCCGGAGTACAATGTACCACTTCCATATAAGGTATGAGCAAGGACCTTCTCACCTCTGCAGGGTATTGGCTCTGCTTGAACCACTTTTGTGACGTCAGAGTGAACAGTCCTTGACCAATAAGAAAATTAGGGTGCAATACCTATGTTCAACCCATAGGGTTACCGTAAACACGTTTTTAGACCAAATATTGCAGATTTAAACTAATACAGCAAACCCCCGACCTACGACCCCATCGACCTGCGAACCACGGGACCTACGAACGTATCATATTTAATAAAAATATGAAATTACTGTATTAAAAAAAAAAAAAAAAATTAATTTTTTTATTATTTTTTTGTGTTTAAATGTTCTTAATTTCATGTGTACATCACTTTGTTGCAGCTGTGGTTGTTTTAAAGGCTTTATAAATAATAATTATGATAAAAAATGATCATTTCTGATCATTTTTGTCATGATTGCGCAATAATTGTGCAACTTCCGGTCATAACAGGAAGAAGGTCGGTCATAACAGGAAGAAGGTCGCCAGTCACCGGAGGCCAGCCATCTTAGGGTTAGTCACGGCTACAGGCAGCAAGGTTTGGAAGACTTGTTGATCAGGATTGCCTCATATGGATTAATTACTATCTGGAATCGCTCTGTGAGCTCTGTGGACGTCTCAGGCGGAGAAGCAACTGCAGATTGATGGCCGATTGGGCCGCACCGCCGCTCCAACACCAGCTCATGGCCTGGCTAGCAGAAGCTAACACAGGCCTCGAGAGCTAACACAGGCCTCGAGCAGCTCCCGTGGTTTGCTCGTCGCGCTGCTCGGCCTGATAACAACAACGCATGGCAACCTAAGATGTCGGCTATGACCATCTCAAAGTAAGAAAATATATTTTTATTTATTCTGTAAATGTGAATAGCAATGTTTAACATTACAGTACACTACTGTACATGCTTAAATGTGTGCGCGCGCTCCGTTAGCATGATAAATAAAGGTTGAATGAATGAATGAATGAATGAATTTTTTTTTTTATTTATAATTTTCACCCCCTACCTACGAACGGATCGAGCTGCGAACGGTTCTTAGGTCCCAAACTCGTTCGTAGGTCGGGGGTTACCTGTACGCACAAATATATGAAAATTAACACATACATAGTGCTATACAACATTTTAGACACATTCTAGGGAGTTTATCAGCTAAAAAAATTTAATTTTGAGGTAAGTTCCTCTTTAATGAGTTTCATTATTACATCAGAGAGTAGATCCGTTTCTGTCAGGAAAACTTTGAGAAGTCAAGAAATGCAGAGACAATGCATAAATAGTAATTATAGACCGTTGTTGGGAAAGTAGAATATATGTCGTAGGGGTGAAAATACAGTAGCATGGCCATTTGACACGGTTCCACGATCCGTGCGTTCCCAGTTTTTGACACGTCGTACGTTTTGTTTTTCTCCAGGGAAACCCCAGAGATGAAGTCCTTGCGAACCGCCTGTTAGAGTTTCTGATGAAGCACAGCTTCCACTCCAAAAGAGCCGTTTTTCGCCACAACCTGGAGATCATTCGCACCTTGGTGGAGTGCTGGAAGGACTGTCTGCATGTGCCTTACAGGTAATGTGCCTTACCTGTACAACGAAAATCCTGGCAGCCATTTTGATTTGGGTTGACTTTCTGAGAGTTTCAATAAATCTTTTCTGTTTTTCCTCCCCTCCTAGTTTAATATACGAGCGGTTTTGTGGCACCGACCCGAACAGCAAAGATAATTCTGTTGGACTCCAGCTGTTGGGAATCATCCTGGCCAATAATCTGCCTGCCTACGAAGCTTCCTGTGGAATAGACTACGACAGGTACCACCTGTGTCAGCAGTTGATGTCTATTTATCTGTTCTGTATGTTTTTACAATGTGCTTCTGCATACTTTGGGCTATTTTAGCAGCTTGTTGTCAAAACCTTCAGCTTTTTTAGGAGATGCTGATATTTGTAACTTTTTTACTTTAAAAAATATTTAACTTTACAAATATTTTCCCCATAGAAATACAGAAATGTTCTCTTAGAAATCTGCTTCAGCTGCTGGCTTTTTTTTTTTTTTTTT
>JBBPBX010012009.1:4774-15850 GCA_038048925.1 Garcialebias charrua | reverse complement strand
AGAGAAGGTCCCGTCTCCTCGAAGCTTCCTCATACTCTTTGGAATGACCAGGAGCAGCTGGTCAGCAGACCTGAGTGACCGGGATGGAGTGTAATGGTGGAGAAGCTCTGCCAAATAAGGGGGGGCAAGGTTGTTTAAAACCTTAAAAACAAACAAGAGAATTTTAAAATGAACTCTAAAATACACAGGCAGCCAGTGGAGAGAAGCCAGGACAGGTGTGATGTGTTCTCTTTTGCATGTTCCAGTTAAAAGTCATGCAGCAGCATTTTGCACCAGCTGCAGACGTGCAAGTGAGGACTGGCTGACTCCAAGATAGAGAGAATTACAGTAATCCAGCCATGATGAAATGAAGGCATGGATTACTGTTTCAAACTGCTGACGTGAAAGAATAGGTTTCACCTTTACCAATTTTCTCAAATGATAAAAAACAGATTTTACTGTGGTCCTTATTTGACTCTCGATCTTAAAATCACTGTCCATCTTAAAACCAAGGTTTGTAATTGTAGATTTTACATACATTGTCAGGGGGTCTAAGTCAACTGGAGGGCTCGAACAAGCTCCACTAGGTCCAAAAACAAGTACCTCAGTCTCTTTTTCATTAAAGTGCAGAAAGTTTAGGGCCATCCTAGCTTTAAGATCCTCGAGACACGATAAAAGATGTTTAATGGACCAGGCATCAACTCGCCTCAAAAGCACATACAGTAGATTTGGCAATCATCAGCATAGCAATGAAAGTAGATGCCATGTTTTCTAATATATGACATAATTCTGATATGATGAAGCTTTGACCTCTATCTTTGATACAACAAAGCTTTGACCTCCATTTTTGCTATTATGAAGCTTTGACCTCTGTCTTTGATACAATGAATCTTTGACCTCCTTTTTGATAAAATGAAGCTTTGACCTCCATCTTTGACATGATGAATATTTGACCTCCATCTTTGATACGATGAAGATTTCACCTCCATTTTTGATATGAAGCTTTGACCTCTTTGATAAGATGAAGCTTTGACCTCCATTTTAGATACAACAAAGCTTTGACCTTTTCTTTGATAAGATGAAGCTTTGACCTCCATATTTGACACAATAAAGATTTGACCTCTTTGATATGATGAAGATTTGACCTCTTTGATAAGATGAAGCTTTGGCCTCCATATTTGACACAATGAAGATTAGACCTCTGATATGATGAAGATTTGACCTCTTCTTTGATATGATGAAGATTTGACCTCATCTTTGATATGATGAAGCTTTGACCTCTTTTTTTTTATAAAATAAAGCTTTGACCTTCATCTTTGTCATGATGAATATTTGTCGTCCATCTTTGACATGATGAATATTTGACCTCCATCTTTGATACGATGAAGCTTTGACCTCGATATTTGACACAATGAAGATTTGACCTCTTCTTTGATATGATGAAGATTTTACCTTTTTGATATTATGAAGCTTTGACTTCCATTTTTGATACGATGAAGCTTTGATCTCTTCTTTTAAATGAAGGTTTGACTTCTGTAGTGGACACACCCTGGTCTCTAATCGCTCTCAGTGATTACCTTTTCTGGGAGTTAACTCCTAAAGGGACAGTAACACTTTTATTACTTTAATTTGAATCAAAACACAAATAAGTCACTCAGAGACTTCCTTTAATTTTGTTAATTCAAATGTCATCAAATGAATAGCCTTGTTACTTGTATAAGCATTACTGAATCCAATGTTTGATAGTCAAAGACTGTTTAATTCAAGCTGTTTAATTCATGCTGAATAGCAACTGTTATTTCAAAATGTTATTCATGAAGGATTTCTCTTCTAAAACCTGCAGAGAAGATTCAGTGACACTGCTTATCTCATTTTAATTTGAGCTCAGGACAATCTCCACACCCAGAGACTTTGTTTTTGTCCTATTTAATAATCAAGATGAATAATATCTGTTTTTGCTATTATCATTAAAGATCCACTGACGTGATTTTTCTACTATTCATCAAATTGCTCAAAATATATATATTTTATCATTTAAATATGTTAGTTTTTGCAAACAAAATGATAAATCACTTTAATTTTGCTTTAAAAGTGATTTTGAACTTCAAGCCGTGTTTAATCATGGGAAATCCGTTTACACCTGAACGCACCATCTGTGACGTAATGTCCAGAGTGAGAGGCAGAGGGCTCCAGTCTCTTCAATAGCGGACATTTTAAAACTTGACTAATTTATCAATCTAGGTGAAGATTTGAGCTATTTGTCTTCATTTTGGGAAGCAGAAAATAGTTTGGGTGATGGAACAAGAAACATCCATCCATCCATCCATCCATTTTCTTCCGCTTATCCGGGGTCGGGTCGCGGGGGTAGCAGCCTAATGCCTCTTACCCACCGCACAACTGCAAACGCGCCTGCCGTCCCCTTTTTGCCGCTGGTCACGGTCCCACTGGCCACTGAACACCGTCTGATGACGTACACTAGGGGGTAGCAGAGGGAGGGGTCTCTGGCTTGTTTTCCGGGTTCAGTTGTTGTTTTAACTGCACCTCCGACGGTCTTCGATGAGATTAAAACTTTTTTTTATGTTTGGGGTGATCTACACTGGAGAGTACAGCAGCCTGTCAGCAGCAACTGTAAAAATGCCACGTTTCTTACCGGAGTTTGGTTCCAATTCCTGGAGGCTGGATCCGGTGAGTTTAAAAAGTCCGAAAAAAGTCCCGTTGTGGTTGTGTAATCAGATAGCGAGGCTCTCCCGACTGTTTGCCGGATGCGTCGAGCCGCCAGAGATCAACATTTGGGACGTCTGCGGCTCGACGGCGACGCGCGCGTGCGTGTGCAGGCTGCCGTCGCGCCGCTTCGATCAGTTGAATCTCGCCGCTTCCTTGTTCCCCGTGACTCCACGCGTCTCCTCCATAGACTTTGAATGTAAACCGGTGTTATCCGGCCGCTTCGGCCGCCCGACGCCGGGGGCGGTGGGTAGGAGGCATAAGTAGGGAGGCCCAGACTTCCCTCTCCCCAGCCACTTGGAGCAGCTCCTCTGGGGGAATCCCAAGGCGTTCCCAGGCCAGCCGAGAAACATAGTCCCTCCAGCGTATCCTGGGTCTTCCTCTGGGTCTCCTCCCGGTGGGACATGCCCGGAACACCTCACCAGGGAGGCGTCCAGGAGGCATCCTAACCAGATGCCCGAGCCACCTCAACTGGCTCCTCTCGATGTGGAGAAGCAGCGGCTCTACTCCGAGTCCCTCCCGGATGACTGAGCTTCTCACCCTATCTCTAAGGGAGAGTCCAGCCACCCTGCGGAGAAAACTCATTTCAGCCGCTTGTATCCGAGATCTTGTTCTTTCGGTCATAACCCAAAGCTCATGACCATAGATGAGGGTGGGAACGTAGATCGATCGGTAAATTGAGAGCTTTGCCTTTTGACTCAGCTCTCTCTTCACCACGACAGACCGGTACAGCGCCCGCTTCACTGCGGACGCTGCACCTATCCGCCTATCGATCTCACGCTCCAGTTTTCCCTCATTCGTGAACAAGATCCCGAGATACTTAAACTCCTCCACTTGGGTAAGGACCTCCTCCCCGACCCGGAGAGGGCACGCTACCCTTTTCCGGCTCAAGACCATGGCCTCGGATTTGGAGGAACTGATCCTCATCCCGGCCGCATCACATTCAGCTGCAAACCGCTCCAGCGAAAGCTGTAGATCACGAGCTGATGAAGCCAATAGGACCACATCATCTGCAAAAAACAGAGAAGCGATTCTAAGGCCACCAAAACGGATCCTCTCAACACCTTGGCTGCGCCTAGAAATTCTGTCCATAAAAGTTATAAACAGAATCGGTGACAAAGGGCAACCTTGGCGGAGTCCAACTCTCACCGGAAACGAGCCTGACTTACTGCCGGCAATGCGGACCAAGCTCTGACACCGGTCGTACAGGGACCTAACAGCCCATATCAATGGGCCTGGTACCCCATACTCCCGGAGTACCCGCCACAGAACCCCCCGAGGGACGCGGTCGAATGCCTTTTCCAAGTCTACAAAGCACATGTAAACTGGTTGGGCAAACTCCCACGCACCCTCCAGGACCCTGTTGAGGGTGTAGAGCTGGTCTAGTGTTCCACGACCAGGACGAAAACCACACTGCTCCTCCTGAATCCGAGGTTCGACTATCCGACGGACCCTCCTCTCCAGAACCCCTGAATAGACCTTACCAGGGAGGCTTAAGAGTGTGATCCCTCTATAGTTGGAACACACCCTACGGTCCCCCTTTTTGAATAGGGGAACCACCACCCCAGTCTGCCAATCCAAGGGAACTGCCCCCGATGTCCACGCGATATTGCAGAGTCGCGTAAGCCAACACAACCCCACAACATCCAGAGCCCTAAGGAACTCAGGACGAATCTCATCCACCCCCGGAGCCTTGCCACCGCGGAGCTTTTTAACCACCTCGGCGACCTCAGCACCAGAGATTGGAGAGCCCGATCCAAAGTCCCCAGGCTCCGCTTCCTCAGTGGAAGACGTGCCAGTAGGATTGAGGAGGTCTTCGAAGTATTCCGCCCACCGACTCACAACATCCCGAGTTGAGGTCAACAGCACGCCATCCCCACCATAAATGGTGTTGGTCGCGTACCGCTTTCCCCCCCTGAGACGCCGGATGGTGGACCAGAATCGCCTCGAAGCCGTACGGAAGTCATTCTCCATGGCCTCTCCGAACTCCTCCCACGCCCGAGTTTTTGCCTCAGCAACCACCCGAGCCGCATGCCGCTTGGACTGGAACAAGAAACAACAGGATCTAATTTAGGTCTGATGCTGTATCAGACTGACCTTCATGTGGAGCTGCGCACACCGTGACAAGCTCAGAGCTCTGCCTCAACTCTGGACATTACATCACAGATGGTGCATTCGGGTGTAAACGGATTTCCCACGATTAAACACAGCTTGAAGTTCAAAATCACTTTTAAAGCAAAATTAAAGTGATTTATCATTTTGTTTGCAAAAACTAACATATTTAAATGATAAAATATATATATTTTGAGCAATTTGATGAATAGTAGAAAAATCACGCCAGTGGATCTTTAATAGGTCCCATATGTGATGCTTTAATGACATTGTTTTTAATCAAACCAACAGTATTTTGCTTAAAAGTGTTAAGGCAAATGAATCAGTTTTCATCACAAAATGCTGACATCTGAAACTAACACTTTATCTTTCTGACAAACTAATCTTTTGACCCCCCTTTCAATGTGTTGATGTCATCCTCACATCCTCTTCTGATGCCATTTCAGCCAATCAGAAAACAATACGTTTTCTTGGTCACGTCTCAGTTAAAACCTTCACATCTTACTTCTCTCTTGAGTTGCTGGGACGAAGTTGACATGAAATGACTTTCTCTTTTAAGCTGAGAACTTGGACCAAGCGTTAACGGTCCAGTTCAACAGCCAAGTTGATAGCAAGACTGCTGTAAACTCACTTGAACTGTTCTATCTGAAAGAGATTCCTTCAAGGAATCCTTTATTCTGAAAAATCAACCAGACTGACGTTACTCCAGTGGGCCAAAGGCGGACGTGAGAAGCTGCAAAGGTAAACTGACTGACCTCCTCGGACTTCAAGGACCCAATCGTTCTTTGCAGACCGTCAAAGGTAAAGTCGCTAATTGTTTACACACCGTCCAGCTGGAGACCGCACGGAGAACGTGTCATGTTTCTGGTTATAAACATTCAAGATAGTTCACCCCCTCTTTTCCACCTTTCCTCCTCCTTATGCTAAAAACTTCCCTTTAAACTTTATATCTGTTGTCAGCAACAAACTAAGTTAAGAGTACCTACAGAATAAGTAATGTCATCTTTTACTGGTCTGTTGTTCAAAATTTAAATCTGTCGATAGTTAAGGTATAAGAAATTGATCAAGAACCAATTCTCATGAAATGTTGATGTAATTTAACGATTCTGTCATTCAATGATTCATCTCCTGGTGAACCAACATAATAACGTTTCCTGTCAAGTTCATTCATTCATTCAACCTTTATTTATACAGGCTATCCTCGTTGAGCCACGGTGACTCATTTACAAGAGGGACCTGTCTCACTCACACCCAGGGTCAATTTAGAGTTACCAATCAACCTAACATGCATGTTTTTGGACTGTGGGAGGAAACCGGAGTTATATCTCGCCTGGTCACACAAGTTCATGTTTAAATCCTGAAAAAAGAGAACTCGTTTAATATTGATGGTAAGTTTGTGTCAGATAAAATCTACTCAATTTCTCATCTGGAATATTGTATAGTCAGCAAAACTGACCAGTGCAATATCCCTACATTTCCATCTTTGATACAATAAAGCTTTGACATCCATTTTTTTAAAAGATGAAGCTTTGACCTCTTCTTTGATATGATGAAGCGTTGACCTCTTTTTTGATATGATGAAGGTTTGACCTATTCTTTAATATGATGAATATTTGACCTCTTTGTTGATATGATGAAGCTTTGACCTCCATATTTAATACAATTAATGTTTGACCTCCATCTTTGATATGATGATTATTTGACCTCTTTGTTGATATGATGAAGCCTTGACCTCTTTTTTGATATGATGAAGGTTTGACCTCTTCTTTGATATGATGAATATTTGACCTCTTTGTTGATATGATGAAGCTTTGACCTCCATATTTAATACAATTAACGTTTGACCTCCATCTTTGATATGATGATTATTTGACCACTTTGTTGATATGATGGAGATTTTACCTCCATCTTGACACAATGAAGATTTGACCTCCATATTTAATACAAAGTAATAGAGTGCTGTATGAATGTATATAGTAGAGTGCTGTATGAATGTACTGTATATAGTAGAGTGCTGTATGAATGTGTGTAGTAGAGTGCTGTATGAATGTGTATAGTAGAGTGCTGTATGATTGTATATAGTAGAGTGCTGTATGAATGTGTATAGTAGAGTGCTGTATGAATGTATATAGTAGAGTGCTGTATGAATGTTTATAGTAGAGTGCTGTATGGTTTTACAAACATCTCTGTCCCCTTAAGATTATAACAACTTTGTCTTTTAACAAAATGCATTTGGATATTTAAAGGTAATGCATTATTTTGAGCCCTATACATAACTGATAAAATATTATAGTCTACCAAATCATGGAACTTCAATAACTTCAGTTGATAAAATAATGTACTTGATGGATGACGGTAATGTTTTCTAGTGATAATTCTTACAGCTCTTTTCTGTAATACAAAAATAGGCTTTGTGATTGTTTTACACGCATTCCCCCAAACATCAATACAATAGATTAAGTGTGGAACAATGATTGTGTTATACAACAAATACAGAGCTTTATCATTCAATAGGTCTCTGACTTTGTACAGTACTGCAATCGATTTAGCTATTTTTATTCTTACAGAATTTATGTGTTGTTTCCATGTCAGTTTGTCATCAATGATAACACCCAAAAACTTCACCTCACTCACTCTACAAATCTCAACACCCTCAATTTTGAGTGGAACATCAACAGTTTTCTTTTTATTACTGAATATCATGTAATTAGTTTTTTCTAGATTTAATGATAATTTATTTATTTTAAACCAAGTTTGTATCTTGACAAATTCTGTCTTTATCAATTCCAACATTTGTTCTATATCTTCACCTAAACAGAAAAATGTGGTATCATCAGCAAAAAGTACACATTTAAGGAGTCCTGACACATTTACCAAGTCATTCACATATAAAATAAATAGCTTTGGTCCAAGTACAGAGCCTTGGGGAACTCCACATGTGATATTACAGAGGTCAGATCTTACATCATTTATTTGTACAAATTGTTTCCTATCTTTCAAGTAGCTAGATACCCACTGTAATGCTGGTCCTCTAATACCATATTTGTTCAGTTTTTCAAGGAGAATGGTGTGATCAATAGTATCGAATGCTTTTTTTAAATCAACAAAAATACTGATACAATATTGTTTTTGATCGACAGCAGTAGTTATTTGTTCCATTAATTCCATGAGAGCCATTGATGTAGAGTTTTTTGCTCTAAACCCATACTGACTGTTGCTTAGAATATTTTGTTTATCTATAAATTGATCTAGTCTGTTTACAAATAGTTTTTCAAGAATTTTTGAAAACTGTGGTAACAAGGATATAGGTCTATAATTGTTGAACACACATTTATCACCATTTTTAAAAAGAGGAACTACCTTAGCTACTTTCATATTATCTGGAAATATTCCTGTTGAAAATGATAAATTACATATGTATGTAAACGGCTCAATAACATGGCTCATTATGTCCTTTACAAACATCATATCCATGTCCACCCAGTCTTTTGATCTCTTGTCTGTAAGATTTTTTACTACATTCATTATTTCCTCTTTGTTAGTTCCATTTAGAAAAATACTATTTGCACAACCTTTAATTGAATGGATCACATTATTATCTGCTTTTGGTATTTTAGCTGCAAGGCTTGATCCAACATTCACAAAATATTGATTAAATCCATTTACAATTTCATTTTCATCATGAATTTCATCGTTGTCTTTTACAAAGTATTTTGAAATACCAGTTTTTGTTTTATGATTCTTCAGGACACTATTCATTACTCGCCATGTTGCTTTCATATCACCATTACTTTTATCTAATAATTTACTATAATATTCTTTCTTATGTTTCCTTATAATCCCTACTAATTTATTTTTATACTTTTTATATTTTTCTTCAGCGCTCTGACTTCGCAATTTCAAGAAACATGAATACAAATAATTCTTTTTTTACAAGCATTTCTCAACCCTTTTGTCATCCATGGTTGATCAACCGTATTTCTCTTTGTATGATTTGTTTGCACACAATTCTTTTCATACAGAGCCTCCAAGATATTCATAAACTCATCATATGCTCTGTTCGCATCATCAACATACACATCACTCCAGTCTTGTTTATCCAGATCCTCTTTCAATTTTTCCAAAACTCTTTTTGACGTGTTTATGATCTTTTTCTTCGTTGTAACTGCTTTTGTGATGTTTTGATCATTTTTATAGATTGTGAAAACTGGTAAATGATCACTTAAGTCGGTCGTTAAGATACCACCTATCACGTCCCCATTTGTTATATTTGTGAAAATATTATCAATTATTATAGTAGAGTGCTGTACGATTGTATATAGTAGAGTGCTGTATGATTGTACAGGGAACCCTCGAGTTACGTCAGGGATCCGGACCTACGGGTGTGACTTAGGTCGATTCTGCCGTATCTCGCATACCAAAAACACGTGCCTGTCGTAGGTCCGCATTTCTGACGTAGGTCGAGGCTATACCGCTAACAGAGCGCCGCACACACATTTAACGGCATGAGAATGAACAAGCGGACATCCTATGCCATAAACATGCACAGAACTTTATTTACAAACACTTAGATAACACATTATACCACACATTCATCCATAAACACACAAAACCAGTACAGCATGTACTGTACAGGTAAAGTACTGTACAGTAATGTTTTTTTTCAGCACAGACAAAGCATACAAAATACAAATCTCTTCCTGAACAGTTCTCAGCCATAATCTGCAAATGAGTTCAACCATGAAACATGAACACTTCTCTTTGAGCAGCAGCTGTTAACATCAAAATGCAGTAAATCATAAGGAACTCCCATGCACCAATCATGCACCAAATCAGCCGAATCATCAGAAACATGTTGCAACCATCATGTTTTTGAAACCAGTGCAGTCCATGTGGTGTTTGTGTGCAGTCCATGTGCATGAAAAAGTCCATGAACTCTAAAAAAGCTAGAAGCAGCAGAAAAAGGAAACAAGGAAACAAAATGTCCTTACTTTGACTGAAGTGTAGGTAGACACTGATGTTTTTCTCAAGTTCAAACCTGGATCAGATGGAACTGCTTAGCCAGTGCTCAACCATGAATCAACCATGAACACTCAAGGCACTGTACCCCTCCCCCACCTTGCCGCTTGCCGTAATGACGCATTTTTTTTGCCGTAACTCGATTACATACTTCTAATGTAACTCTGACGTAAGTCCGTTTTTTCGGTCGTATGTCGACGGCATTCTTTCAAAGAGGCCTGTCGTAAGTCTGAGTTGCCGTAGGTCGCAGGTGACGTAACTCGAGGGTTTCCTTGTATATAGTAGAGTGCTGTATGAATGTGTATAGTAGAGTGCTGTATGATTGTATATAGTAGAGTGCTGTATGAATGTGTATAGTAGAGTGCTGTATGAATGTATATAGTAGAGTGCTGTATGAATGTATATAGTAGAGTGCTGTATGAATGTATATAGTAGAGTGCTGTATGAATGTATATAGTAGAGTGCTGTATGAATGTATATAGTAGAGTGCTGTATGAATGTATATAGTAGAGTGCTGTATGAATGTATATAGTAGAGTGCTGTATGAATGTATATAGTAGAGTGCTGTATGAATGTATATAGTAGAGTGCTGTATGAATGTATATAGTAGAGTGCTGTATGAATGTATATAGTAGAGTGCTGTATGAATGTATATAGTAGAGTGCTGTATGAATGTATATAGTAGAGTGCTGTATGAATGTATATAGTAGAGTGTCTATGATGATGCAGACACACACACACACACTCCATGAAACTTTATGATGAGCTAGAAAACATGTAGGTTTGGCTCCACATTTAGGTCCACTATAGTCCTGCCAGAGCTCAGTGGGGCAGCAGAAGTGGAGACCCTGTGGAGCTGATCCTCACTGTGCACGTGACGATGATGATGATGATGATGATGATGATGATGCAGAAATGAGAAGCCCCACCCCCCCCACTCCATGTTGCTTTGCATTCAGAGGCATGAAGCTCGTAGAAACATGAGATGTGAGTGTGCCTGCTGCTGGGATGAATGGCTGAGTGTGCACGAGTGTGACTGACAGGCGACGTGCATGTGTGGGTGTGTGGTTGTGCACGTGCACTGGACAGTGAAACACACACACGTGGAGCAGAGGCTGTCATGCATCTCTGTGGAGGATCCACCCTCCCTGGCAGAGAGACTGAGAGAAGATGGAGAGGGGGGAGGGGGGATGCAGGAGGAGTGGCTGGGCGAGGGAGGTAGACAAAGCAGAGAGAGAGAGAGAG
>JBBPBX010012008.1:42200-54826 GCA_038048925.1 Garcialebias charrua | reverse complement strand
TTTCAACTCAGAGAGCGGTGGCACAATACCTGCTGAGAAGACCGACGCGTAGCTCCTTCCTATAATCATATGTTCATTTTCTGATGTGGCTCGTGACTCTAGGACCTTGTTGCAAATTCTCTTTTTAGCAATTGTTTTCTGTTCGTATGTTTATAACAAAGACAATTTCCGTTCTCACATCTCTGAAAACATCTATTTTGAGCACAGCAGTGCTGCTAAACCTAAGAAGTCTCTGTACTCCACTGGTCACATTTACTAATCTTTTCATTGTACCATTTTTAAATACGGTTAAAACAAATTACTAGTGTCTTTAGACACTTCATGGATTATCATGTTGTACATGCAATGGATCCAACTGTGATGAAATGTTTTGACTTGTAATCTGGTCAAAGTGATTAAATTGATATGAAGCATGATCTTCTAGTCGTGGGAATGGTCAATAAGGTTTAAAGGCCTCTCGCAAAGGGATTTGGTTTATTTGAACTAAAAGGTCATCTGTGCTGACATTTTTCTTCACACAAATATAGGAGCACTAATACATAATTATGTGGGAATTATCAGTCTATTATAGTAGTTACCAGTATAGCAGTTAAGCACAATCTGTGGGTGGATGTAAATATTACATGTCCATCAGCTGTTTCATTCTCTTTGTTGCTTCCTGGAGTTTGGACGTGTGTCATCACTGAAACAGTGGTTTTCTTAAAACTGCTTCCATTTATCACAAAACAAAGGTTAAATCAGGTCATCTGGACATTTTCTTTTTGGGAGTTTTGTCTTTCATCCGAAAGACTTCATCAGTCTGAAGCCTGCCACCAAGGTCTGTCGTGTAAAATGAGTGTCCCTTGTCCACGAGGTGGAGGTGAACAAGGGACACTCATTTGAGGACCAGAATGTGCACATTTTGGACCGTGAACACAGATGGTTTGGGGGGTGGAGGGTGGAGGGAGCTGTTTATGTTAAGAGAGAAAAACCTTCTCTTATGCTGGATCCCCACCGCACGCATCTCGCGCAGCCGAAGCAGCCACTTTACATTGAAGTCTATGGGGACGCGAATCTTGGAGCAGCGGGTCGTGTCGCGGCGCATCTACAGCATACAAGCAGCGCGAAAGTGAGCAGCAGCTGTTTCCTACTCCCGCGTCGCATCCGAGCAGCGACTGTGCTGCTCGGATGCGCAGCTGTGGAAGCACGCCATTCCGTGCTTCCACAGCTAGATTCAGCTCGCTGCTCAGCAGCAAACAATCAGGACCAATCAGGAGAGACTCTGCCATGTGATCACGCAACGACGACGGGACGGAATTAGGTGGGCACCGTGCGAAACGTTTAACAGATGAAAAAAATCCCGCGGTAAACATGAAGGAGAAACTTACAGCAGGTCGTCAAACTGGGCGCGGGTGACACGGAAGTACCACTGAAAGCGCTCCTCGTCTGCGCGCAGCTCTTGGATCATCAGATGGTGAAATTCACTGAATTCATGACGCCTCTCATGTGGGGTGAATCCAGAATCGTCGTTGTGCACGGCGTCTGCGTGTTGCTGCTTTGTAGATTAAGTACAACAAGGCAATTCTTCGTATTGCGTCCGCCATTTTTCTGAGACCGGAAATAAACAAACACCGGAGCGGAAGAGGACCAACACGCTCCTCCTCCCACTGCAGACGCGTTAGATGAGGACAGTCATCTGTTGACAAGCAGCCAGTACAGTGCGTTTGGAGATTTTTGGAAGCGCAATATGCTTTAGGTGAGGATGAGGCATTAGCAGTGGGGGAGGTCTCAGATTCCAACTTTCAAAAACATATAGTGCAGCTTTAGGACCGATTCCCAGCCAGTTTTCACACCTGATGGGAACAGAGGAGCCTCGTCTGTGAATTAGACTAACAAAGACCTTAAGAAACACCTACTGTTATGGTGTGATTTGTCAATTTACATATACATGATGTGTGTATCTTATCTCAGCCCTTTAAAACATGAACCCCACTCTCTGCTCTTTGAATTGATAAAGCTCCTCGGATGAAGAGTGAAACGTCTTCTGTTACAAATAAAGTCCTGTTGTTTTTGTATTGAACGTTTTTTTAATTGATCATGTCCTGGATGACTGAGAATCTTCACCAGCACATTGCTGGCTATGATGAAGAATTGTTTTGGACAAACAGTCCTCTTCTGCATGTGTAGACAGGTTCTGGGAACTCCACAGCAGGCTGGCTTGAACTACATCAAGGAGGTCTAACAAAGTAAAGTCAGGTTCTCTGGACGTTTCGTCTTTCATCCAAGACTTCTTCAGAGGAGCCAACAAACTCAGTCATGTAAAAATCACCTTCACATAGTGGGTCAACCCGTTTGATGCGATAAGATGGTTTCTGTAATCCGCACTCTCATCTGAGGCAGCCATGGCCTGTTATTTATAAGACTGAGTTTGTTGTGGCTCCTCGGACTGATGAAGTGTTTTGGCTGAAAGACGAAACGTTTCTCCCAAAAAAGAAACTGACCTGATTTAACCATTTTTTGTGATTTATCTACCTGGATGAGTGAGCTTACAAACCTTTTTTTTGCTTCCATTTATGTCGTCTGTTGCATGCTTCCCAGAAGAAACTACCTTGAGTGGTGTAGTTTGAGGGAGAGTGGCTGTTGAAACAAATAATGTGCTGGGGCTGCTTGGTGTCGCGCCCCTACCACGCGGCCCCCTAGTGGGGTGTGCCTTTGCCTGCCGGCGCACTTGAGGCCCTCAATGTCGGGGGCTGGGCGCTTGGGCGTGTGTCAGCTTGGCCTGGTGGGGCTCGGGTCCTCTGGTCCTGTTGGGCCTGGGGGGTGTGCGTCCTCGGTGCCCATGCCTTGGTGCCTAGGCCTGGAGGTGCATCGGGTTCCAACGGGGGTCTATGAGTCTGTCGCTGTTGGCCCCGGGGGTCATTGTGTGTGGTCGCTGGTGGGGCTCTTCCGGTTCTCCCCTTTGGTCCGATTTGAACCCCACTATTAGTGAAGCCTTATTCATTTATATTCATTAGTGAAAATCTCAAAGTGCTACACACTGTTTCATTCTCTTTGTTGCTTCCTGGAGTTTGGACGTGTGTCATCACTGAGACAGTGGTTTTCTTAAAACTGCTTCCATTTATCACAAAACAAAGGTTAAATCAGGTCATCTGGACATTTTCTTTTTGGGAGTATATATATATATAGAGAGAGAGGTATGGGTATATATATTTATAGAAACTTACTGCAAAGCCATGAATATTCTAAGTTCGTTATACATATGTGTTTTGTTGCTGTGTTTTGTCATGTTCTTTGCAGGTTTACAGACAGCGGTCGGGTGTTTTTGCCTTGTGCTTTCTTTGTGTATATTTCTTATACTTTGTAGTCTTACTTTCCACCTTTCCTTTTTTTGTATCCTAAAAAAAATAATAATAATAATGTGCATGCTCGTAAGTTGTCTTGTGTTTAAAGAGGGACGATGCTGTCAGGTTTAGCTTGTTAAACGTGGCTCCCTCCATTTTTGATAAAAGGCATGTTAATAATCAAGGCTGGTAGGAGGTTCTGTGTCTGAAAGGGCACGTTATCTGAGACTTGTAGCGTGAAGGACTCCTGATAAGTTCACTGAAAAAAAAAAAGCAGCTGAGCCAGAAGGCACGTGCATCATTCATAGACACCAGATCAGCTGCAGAGATGAAACACTTAGATTCTGTTGGGGCGGGGGCAGAGTGTCCAGTTCCATGTGCAGATCACAAACTGAGCCGTCACTTTGCTGCTTCAACACAAACAGTACTGACAAACAGTCGTGGGTAAGTTTTCACATTTAATAACAGACAAAATGTTCTGTCATTCTCTTATAAACATCAGTAATTACAAGATCAGTAAGTCATCTTCTTGAAGTTTTACATGTAATCATCAGCTGCTAGTAGTGCTGCCTTACATACAAAATATGTTATGTACTGTAATCACAAGTTTAAAGCCTGTAGAGCATTGCCATGATAGATTTTTAAAACCATTCAAAAGTCATTCACAATATTTTCTTATTTACAAAAAACAGCACTCCTAAATTATGCATATTAAACTACTTCCTCAGTATGTATTCAATGCCAATATACAAAGAGAAATAAGGGTAATGCTTTCTTTCACAGTGACCTTATTCTGATGCTTTACACAAAGCGTTTAAACAAACGTTAGTGTTGCCAGTGTTAGACAAAAATTTAATTGCCGGTACTGCAAAACTACTGGTACTGCATCAGCCTTTATAAATAGGTACTTGCTGTGCATTTATATTTGGAAATATAGACATCAGTGAGCAAGAATAAGGTCAATGTAAAGTTAAAGTGTTCACCTGTAAAGTTTGAGGCTTGGAAGGTGCAGGGAAATAACAGAGGAGGCAAAGTAGTACAGGCTTCTGCAGAGTTCACCTGGGACGTCACACACATACTGTATTTTAGGCATCCTGTGACCACTTTACACTCAGGCGGCTCCAAACGGTGGCAAAAGGTAATGGTCTGGAAAGTTTGAACTTTAGGACCCAAGAATCCTGTAATATACAATCAGTACTGCACTAACAGTAGAGGTCATGTTCACCAGCAGGGCTGGGCTCTGATGCATTACACTGAGGGGGAAATGGTGAAACGAATGAAATGTAGAGTCCAGGGTTCATGTTGTGCTCTTAAGATTCGATTAGTCAGATATTGTGTCTACCACAGGAAGACTAAATGACAAACTGTACCTAAATAACTCGTACTGCTGCAGTGAAACACCTACAAAAGGCATGAACGCCGTTCCCAACCAGTATGGAACGTGTTTCATATCCATTTGGAGAAAGTGCAGTCTCTGCTTGAAGTCACTCTGACAACATTCATGGATTATTTAAAAGCAATCCATCTACAGTGTGGTGAGCAGTGTCCACGTTGTATTTAAAGCAGTGTGCACTTTTATTTTCAGAGCAACTAAATAAAAGCTCTAGCTTTTTGTCTAATGCGTGTCTTTTTTCTAGAGCTGCTTCACAAACCACCGATGTACAGATGGAATACTATTAACCAACAGCCACGACTATGGGAAAAGTTCAGTTCTTGCCAAAACCCGTTAAGATATGCGTGGATCAGCCTTTTTGTAAACGTACAGTAACTGTCCTGATGCATGCTCAATAATCCAATATCAAACCAATAACTGCATAATCTACTCAGCAGCAAAATGAAAGGAAAAAACAACTTAACATAAAAGGAGCTATGGAGAGGAGAAAATTCACTGCACAGATAAGAAATTTCAATCTATGTTGAGTAAATGCTCTAGAAACAGACATCCTGTGAGGCGATGCTGTTCAGGGTTAATGGAAGCTGGGGTGCAGAGGGTGCTGCAGCACTCTCCTGATGGAGGCTGGAAAACAAGTAGATGAAGAAATAATTCTTAAAAAACAACAAAACCAGGGCTGTGTTTTTAAACTCCTGTCCTAATCTGAATTCAGCAGTTCTGTAAATCTGAGATATTAACCAGAACCGTCTATAAGCAAAAAAAATGTAACTTCTTAAATAAGGGTGCTTTCATATAGTTTTATGTTGTCATCCATTCTGGCTGAAAGTGACTTTTTGTTTAGTACTGTGTTTGCTTGCAGCACGCCACAGCAACCTGTTGTCCTACGGCTGTGGAGATTAAAAAGCTTCAGCTCGTCTGGAGCTACATGACAGAAACGCGTCACTTTTGTCCTTGCAGTGGACACGTCACATGGTAAATAATGAAGCAACACGTGCACACGCAACAAGCAGATATGTTCAAAGTTGATTTCAATTTTTCGGCACATCGACTGAGCCAGCTGTTCAGATTTAAAGTGTCACCTGCTCTGCAGACAGGTATGAGACTCCAGCGGGTGTTTAATAGTTTACGAGTCACGACTTACAGATGTTGTGGTACAATGATGTCCCTTGTTCTGCTGGGGGACTTCAACGCTCAAGTGGGCAATGACAGTGAGACCTGGAGGGGTGTGGTTGGGAGGAACGGCCCCCCTGATCTGAACCCGAGTGGTGTTCTGTTGTTGGACTTCTGTGCTCGTCATGGATTGTCCATAACGAACACCATGTTCAGGCATAAGGGTGTCCATATGTGCTCTTGGCACCAGGACACCCTAGGTCGTAGTTCAATGATCGACTTTGTTGTCGTCTCATCTGATCTGCGGCCGCATGTCCTGGACACTCGGGTGAAGAGAGGGGCGGAGCTGTCAACTGACCACTACCTGGTGGTGAGTTGGCTCCGATGGTGGGGGAGGATGCCGGTCAGACCTGGCAGACCCAAACGTATTGTGAGGGTCTGCTGGGAACGTCTGGCAGAGTCTCCCGTAAGACGGAGCTTTAACTCCCACCTCCGGGAGAGCTTTGAACACGTTCCGAGGGAGGCGGGGGACATTGAGCCCGAGTGGGCCATGTTTCGCGCCTCTATTGTCGAGGCAGCTTATCGGAGTTGTGGCCGCAAGGTTGTTGGTGCCTGTCGTGGTGGCAACCCTCGAACCCGGTGGTGGACACCGGCGGTGAGGGATGCTGTCAAGCTGAAGAAGGAGTCCTATTGGGCCTTTTTGGCCTGTGGGACCCCGGAAGCAGCAGATAGGTACCGGCAGTCCAAGCGGCATGCGGCTCGGGTGGTTGCTGAGGCAAAAACTCGGGCGTGGGAGGAGTTCGGAGAGGCCATGGAGAATGACTTCCGTACGGCTTCGAGGCGATTCTGGTCCACCATCCGGCGTCTCAGGGGGGGAAAGCGGTACGCGACCAACACCATTTATGGTGGGGATGGCGTGCTGTTGACCTCAACTCGGGATGTTGTGAGTCGGTGGGCGGAATACTTCGAAGACCTCCTCAATCCTACTGGCACGTCTTCCACTGAGGAAGCGGAGCCTGGGGACTTTGGGTCGGGCTCTCCAATCTCTGGTGCTGAGGTCGCCGAGGTGGTTAAAAAGCTCCGCGGTGGCAAGGCTCCGGGGGTGGATGAGATTCGTCCTGAGTTCCTTAGGGCTCTGGATGTTGTGGGGTTGTGTTGGCTTACGCGACTCTGCAATATCGCGTGGACATCGGGGGCAGTTCCCTTGGATTGGCAGACTGGGGTGGTGGTTCCCCTATTCAAAAAGGGGGACCGTAGGGTGTGTTCCAACTATAGAGGGATCACACTCTTAAGCCTCCCTGGTAAGGTCTATTCAGGGGTTCTGGAGAGGAGGGTCCGTCGGATAGTCGAACCTCGGATTCAGGAGGAGCAGTGTGGTTTTCGTCCTGGTCGTGGAACACTAGACCAGCTCTACACCCTCAACAGGGTCCTGGAGGGTGCGTGGGAGTTTGCCCAACCAGTTTACATGTGCTTTGTAGACTTGGAAAAGGCATTCGACCGCGTCCCTCGGGGGGTTCTGTGGCGGGTACTCCGGGAGTATGGGGTACCAGGCCCATTGATATGGGCTGTTAGGTCCCTGTACGACCGGTGTCAGAGCTTGGTCCGCATTGCCGGCAGTAAGTCAGGCTCGTTTCCGGTGAGAGTTGGACTCCGCCAAGGTTGCCCTTTGTCACCGATTCTGTTTATAACTTTTATGGACAGAATTTCTAGGCGCAGCCAAGGTGTTGAGAGGATCCGTTTTGGTGGCCTTAGAATCGCTTCTCTGTTTTTTGCAGATGATGTGGTCCTATTGGCTTCATCAGCTCGTGATCTACAGCTTTCGCTGGAGCGGTTTGCAGCTGAATGTGATGCGGCCGGGATGAGGATCAGTTCCTCCAAATCCGAGGCCATGGTCTTGAGCCGGAAAAGGGTAGCGTGCCCTCTCCGGGTCGGGGAGGAGGTCCTTACCCAAGTGGAGGAGTTTAAGTATCTCGGGATCTTGTTCACGAATGAGGGAAAACTGGAGCGTGAGATCGATAGGCGGATAGGTGCAGCGTCCGCAGTGAAGCGGGCGCTGTACCGGTCTGTCGTGGTGAAGAGAGAGCTGAGTCAAAAGGCAAAGCTCTCAATTTACCGATCGATCTACGTTCCCACCCTCATCTATGGTCATGAGCTTTGGGTTATGACCGAAAGAACAAGATCTCGGATACAAGCGGCTGAAATGAGTTTTCTCCGCAGGGTGGCTGGACTCTCCCTTAGAGATAGGGTGAGAAGCTCAGTCATCCGGGAGGGACTCGGAGTAGAGCCGCTGCTTCTCCACATCGAGAGGAGCCAGTTGAGGTGGCTCGGGCATCTGGTTAGGATGCCTCCTGGACGCCTCCCTGGTGAGGTGTTCCGGGCATGTCCCACCGGGAGGAGACCCAGAGGAAGACCCAGGATACGCTGGAGGGACTATGTTTCTCGGCTGGCCTGGGAACGCCTTGGGATTCCCCCAGAGGAGCTGCTCCAAGTGGCTGGGGAGAGGGAAGTCTGGGCCTCCCTACTTAGGCTGCTACCCCCGCGACCCGACCCCGGATAAGCGGAAGAAAATGGATGGATGGATGGAGTCACGACTTCTCTGGTGGAACAAAGAGCCATGAAGTCATTTCGTGCTCCAGCAGTGTTTATATGTAGCGAGGCTTTTATTGAACTATTTCGACTGATAGGACAAACTAAAGGTTTATTAATGCAAACATTTCAAAGGATAGAATGGTAAATATTTTAGGATAAAAAGTGAGGTTGGACCCACCAAACAGAACAAAGTCAATGAATCTGGGTTGTCTTTAATGCACCTTTGTGCCTGCTTGGTTTAAATCTGATGTTTGGGACAGTTTTGTGGTCCTGGGTGAAAGGGTGCAGGCAAAACGTGAATGAACGGAAAGCGAGATGGGTCAAATCGCACGCCTTGAAACGCCCTCTAGGGCCCTGTACACACGTAGCCGGATATCAGTAAAACCGAACAGTTTATCATGCGGTTTGGCCTTTCATCCACACGTGAACTCCGGTTGATGTAACTATAAACGAATAATAAAAAACCTCAGACCAACGTGGAGATTTCAGAATTCTCCGCGTTCGAGTCTGCGTGTGGACTTCAGAACCGGAGGTTTATGCTCCAGCTGGAGCGGCGCTGACGTCACATATTGCTCGGAGAAAAAAGCGCTAAAAATGTCAACATACCTGCTCTGACATGATTCCCAGTCAACATTTTCCTGCGTTTTATTAACTTTGTACTCCAACACGGTATTTAATAGTAGTTCAACCTCACGGTCTGTCCACACAAATGAAAAAAAAGAAAGAAATAATAACAGGAAGTTGTCGTTGCTTTGAAGAGTTGTGACGGCACTACACTGCCACCTATGGGTTCAGCATATTCATTACAGAAAAAAACGGGTAAATGTGGACGAAAATTTTAAATATCTGAACATGTATGTACGGAGATATTTTTTTGCGCAGATATTAGTTTTTCCAAACACCAGGCTACGTGTGTACAGGGCCTAAGTCTGATATGTTTACAGTGGGAGATGTTATCCAGCTCTCTTACCTTTATTCAGAACAAAATCCAGGCCAAATAAACCAAACAAAAAAGCAACATTGAAATATTTTCTAAAACAAAAATAAAGTTTGAAGAAAATGTCCAGTGCAATTAAACATTTTGTGGGAGGCAGACAAACTTACCAACCACAGGAGAAACTTCACAAAAGCAGCAGAAGCCACAAGAATCCAGAATTCCAAAATGCACCCCCCCCCCTCCCACAAGTGCGTCGACTCGTGAACAGAAGCTTGAGCAAAGCGACCACGTGATGCTGCGATAACTGTGAGAGTTGTGGGTGCATTGTAATGATCAGCGGTTCATGTTTTAACTCTGACTTTAAGTTCAAGGCCCTTCAACCAGACGGGGCGCAGAACTCTACTCAACAAGGTGTTCAGGGCAGAATCATTCTTCTGGAACAACACGGCTCAGAGGACAGGGAGTTAACAACGGACAGCAAACAGTTTGAAATGTCATCAGTCGAAGCCATGCAAGTGTTCTAACTGGTTTGTTTACCACCATAGACTAATCTGACATGTTGTCACCAGAAGAGGGCCAACACCACCACAATTACCGGTACATTCCAGATCCAGATTACAGCGACACATCCTGAAAAAAGCAGTTTTAAGTTTCTTTGGAGGATAGATTGTGTTTGCAGGGTTTCAATTTCCACTGTGGATTAAAGTTTGGAAAATCAGATCAGATCAAGCAAATATGAAAACAGAAAAGGCAGGAACACGATCAGATTAAATGCAAACTGAGACCAGTTTCAACTGTGTTTGAAAAAAGATTATGTGAAGCAGAGAGACATTTGGACTGCAGCTGTTCATACGCTCACTTTGTTACAAACTCTTTAAACTGGATCAGACAACAAGCAGATTTACAACAAAGTGGGGGAAATAATTCATTTGGGACAGTTGTCTGGTGAAAGTTAAGTTGAAATACTTGAGTGAAAGCTGCCAAAAAAAATACATGCAAACCTTAATAAACTGAAGCAACGTTGTACAGAAGGGCGGGACAACAGTTTTCCACACCAAAGTGGATTTATAACGTTCTACAGAAAATGATTAGTCTTTTCACACAAACAACTCTTCCGTTTGGTTTCACTTTTGTTTAATAAATAATATTGTGAGACTTTGTACACTGAAGATTATACTTGAATCATTTTAAAGCTTGGTATAAACAGATGAATTTTTGTATGCGTTCATATGTAAAAGCTTCAAACTAAAAGAGAATAAAACTTATTTTTACATTGTCTAACTGGTCCGGCTAACTGAAACAGAAGGTGACGACAGCTTCCAGCGTTTGAATGCTAACATTTCAGAGGGGTGCATTTGACAAAAAAATTTCAACTGCACAAAAGTATTTTTGATGGGAATTTTTTTTTTACTGACAAAAAAACAAAACAAAAACCATTTTAATGCCTATTCATTCCAGTGTATTACATTTTGTATCATTACCTTAAAGCTACTATATGTAATTTCTGGAACACGCTGGAACTTAGAGAAATTTTGAACAGAGACACGTTTCTGGTCCCTCCCCCTCAGAGCCATATATGGCTCTGCTCCCCCTCGCTGAAATTCAGCTCAGCTTCTTTTGCTCCGCCTCCACTTCATGTCCTGTCGCAGCCGCTGCGAATTTCTGTGTTTATATGTTAATAAAACGTTCTAATAAATAAAATAAAAGCATGGAGCACTGGTCCAGCACACCAGATAATCTGCAGAGCCTCGCGCAGCCACGTTGGACCCGAGTTTAATTCGCTCGTGACAAATTCATTAATTTCCCCATAATTTCAGTCATGGACTCAGCGGAGGAGGAAGCGATCACTTGACTTTTGGCAAAAAAACAAAAGTCCAGATCAGGGATGAAGAAGGGGAATTTAATACATTTGTGTCACATACAAAACAGTCCTGCATTACTTTGCAATCCTTTGAACGAGAACATGCGCGGCCGCTGGGGCTGGGACAGGCGGGGGCGTGGGTTAGGAGCGTGAGAAGCTCTGTTTTTATTGGCTGGTTAAAAACTGTTTTTATTGACTGGTTAACGGCGGGTCACTGTGGGTTTTTTGAAATGCTTTTAGAGAAGCAAGGGGACAATAGTTTTTTTCAGAGATTACTTTGTCTAACATCAGTCTGTCAGGAGATAGTGACAGAGTGAAGAAATATGTTAAAAAAATATTGTTAGAAAAGTTACATATAGCAGCTTTAAAGAAGAGTAAAAAGCATTTACTGGTATTAAACTATTTTACTCTTCCAACCACTGAAATTACGAGCTTAGTGCGTTCCAGTGTTTGTTTTGGTGTCACTCTCACTTTCTCCCAATATAAAAAATGTTTTATGTAAATCTGCTGCAGGCTGCTCTGAGCTAAGAGCCAAAGGGTCGTAGGTATAGAATTAGCAGAAACATACAAAATTGGTAAAAGTATGAATTTTGTAAGAAAAAAAAAAAAAAAAAAAAACTGCTGCCTTGGCTGCAATAATGCAAATCAGACTAAAGCCAGTATCTCACCTGACTGGGACTGCTGGTTACCATGAGGGAGTCTCCAACTTGTCTCAAAACGTTCAAAGGGTTCAATAAATCCTCGTGTACACAAAAATAAGATGTGATTTTAAAAAACTGGCCATGCAAAATATGGCTGCACTGCTTGCTGGTTGCAAACAATGAATTCCACAACTAAAAGTCTTCCCGTTGTCTAACACTGGCCTGTCAGTCTGAGCGCCCAACAGTCCCAGTTGAATGAGACACCACCTTCATCACTTCACCTGCTTCACATGAGCTCCAGGCTCTGCTCCACCAAAGGCACCAGTGTTTCTACCTTTGTGCAGAGTTCAGCAGGGGCCTGTGTGGACCAAGCTGTTTTTCATTTCAACAAGAGGGTTGTTGGAAAATGATCTGACAAACGACATCAGCACGGATGAGATGCTGCTGTAGATTTGTGTGTAATCCAGGCAGACCGCTCAGCAGCCAAACAGGTGCAGGTTCAGAAAGGCCACACACAGGACAGCAGCAAACACGTCAGACTACGGGCGAGCTCTAACAGTAAGGACCATCACCTGCAGGCTGGACGTGCGGACACGTCACCAGCAGGTCACCATGGGCTTCAATGTGTCTATGTCTTGGAAAGTTGCCTTTGGAAGTGTGTGTGTTCAAGTGCAATTAAGTTTTTCCAGTTTCTTCTTTAAAACAATACAACACAAAGAGCAAGAATAACTTAAAGAAAACATGAACAATGAGGTTTGAATCATCTCTGGAGGTT
>JBBPBX010012008.1:17825-37975 GCA_038048925.1 Garcialebias charrua | reverse complement strand
TACAATACACATTACGCTAATTCATATATATTTTTTCAACAAATTCCTTTTGATCATTTTCTTAAATGTAAACAGTGACTTGGCATTTTTAACTACATTCTCCAAGCCATTCCATAATCTAATTCCCTGGATTGAGGTAGAACGTCCCTTCAAACTAGTTCTGAATTGTGGTTTTACAAACATCTCTGTCCCCTTAAGATTATAACAACTTTGTCTTTTAACAAAATTCATTTGGACATTTAAAGGTAATTCGTTATTCTGAGCCCTATACATAATTGATAAAATATTATAATCAACCAAATCATGGAACTTCAATAATTTCAGTTGATAAAATAATGTACTGGATGGATGACAGTAATGTTTTCTAGTGATAATTCTTACAGCTCTTTTCTGTAATACAAAAATAGGCTTTGTGATTGTTTTACACGCTTTCCCCCAAACATCAATACAATAGATTAAGTGTGGAACAATGATTGTGTTATACAACAAATACAGAGCTTTATCATTCAATAGGTCTCTGACCTTGTATAGTACTGCAATCGATTTAGCTATTTTTATTCTTACAGAATTTATGTGTTGTTTCCATGTCAGTTTGTCATCAATAATAACACCCAAAAACTTCACCTCACTCACTCTACAAATCTCAACACCCTCAATTTTGAGTGGAACATCAACAGTTTTCTTTTTATTACTGAATATCATGTAATTAGTTTTTTCTAGATTTAATGATAATTTATTGATTTTAAACCAAGTTTGTATTTTGGTAAATTCTGTCTTTATCAATTCCAACATTTGTTCTATATCTTCACCTAAACAGAAAAATGTGGTATCATCAGCAAAAAGTATACATTTAAGGAGTCCTGACACATTTACCAAGTCATTCACATATAAAATAAATAGCTTTGGTCCAAGCACAGAGCCCTGGGGAACTCCACATGTGATATTACAGAGGTCAGATCTTACATCATTTATTTGTACAAATTGTTTCCTATCTTTCAAATAGCTAGATACCCACTGTAATGCTGGTCCTCTAATACCATATTTGTTCAGTTTTTCAAGGAGAATGGTGTGATCAATAGTATCGAATGCTTTTTTTAAATCAACAAAAATACTGACACAATATTGTTTTTGATCGACAGCAGTAGTTATTTGTTCCATTAATTCCATGAGAGCCATTGATGTAGAGTTTTTAGCTCTGAACCCATATTGACTGTTGCTTAGAATATTTTGTTTGTCTATAAATTGATCTAGTCTGTTCACAAATAGTTTTTCAAGAATTTTAGAAAACTGTGGTAACAAGGATATAGGTCTATAATTGTTGAACACACATTTATCACCATTTTTAAAAAGAGGAACTACCTTAGCTACTTTCATATTATCTGGAAATATTCCTGTTGAAAATGATAAATTACATATATATGTAAACGGCTCAATAACATGGCTCATTATATCCTTTACAAACATCATATCATGACATGATTCCCAGTCGGACATGATTCCCAGTCGACATTTTCCTGCGTTTTATTAACTTTGTACTCCAACATGGTATTTAATAGTAGTTCAACCTCACAGTCTGTCCACACAAACGAACAAAAAAAAAAAGAAAAAAAGAAAAGAAAGAATAACAGGAAGTTGTTGCTTTGAAGGGTTGTGACTGCACTACACTGCCACCTATGGGTTCGGCATATTCTTTACAACGCTCTGTGGTGAAAATAGACGGGGCATGTAGACGAACATTTTAAATATCCGAACATGTATGTACGGAGAGATTTTTTTTGCGCAGATATTCGTTTTTCAAACACCAGGCTACGTGTGTACAAGGCCTAAGTTTCAATGAAAAGAAGTGTGAAGCCATGCTGTTCCATTCCAACGACACGATCACAAACCACTGCATTGACCTTTCTGCTCTAGCCCTGTCAGAAAAACAAAAAGTCACAAACCTGGGAGTGATAATGGACCCTTCCATGAAACTCAACAGTCATGTAAACATGATCGTTAAATCCTGTTCTTTCCAGCTGAGGCGACTTTCTAAGCTGAAGCCCATATTATCCAAAATAACCTGGAGACAGTGATTCACGCATTTATTACATCTAGGCTTGATTACTGCAATTCACTCCTGTTTGGTATCAGTCCACCATTGCACGACTACAACTGGTCCAGAACGCAGCTGCCCAATTTTTAAACAGTACAGGCAAAAGTGAGCACATTACACCAGTCTTGGCCTCCCTGCACTGGTTCATCTTTGAATCCAGTTCAAAATTCTCCTGTATGTCTACAAGTCGCTGAACAGTCTCGCCCCCACCAATCTCTCTGATTTGCTACAGCTGTATGTCCCATCACGTTCTCTGAGGTCAGCGGACCAGTTACTTTTAACAGTTCCAGGAACTCGTCTTAAACGCAGAGGTGACAGGCCCAAGACTCTGGAACGAGTTACCTCTGCTCGACAGACAGGACCCCTCCCTCTCGGTTTTCAAATCCCGTTTAAAGACCCGCTACTATTCTGTTGCTTTCAACATCAACTGATGTGTGTTTGGCCATTTTATTTATTATCTACAATGTTTTTATGTCTTTTTTTTGTACTTCATTGTGTGTGTTGCCTGTTGTTTGTTTGTTTGTACAGCACTTTGGTTGGCTTTGTCGCTGTTTGAAGTGCTCTATAAATAAAATGGTACGGTATGTATGGTGTGTGTGTGTGTGAGTGAGTGAGTGAGTGAGTGAGTGAGTGAGTGAGTGAGTGAGTGAGAGAGAGAGAGAGAGAGAGAGAGAGAGAGATAGAGAGACTTGACAAAACTTTTATTTTACATCATTTGGGAAACAACAACAAAACAAAGGTCCAACAAAAAAAAAAAAAACGAACATTCAGTTACAGAGACATACAGGTATATATATGTATATATAGGATGGGCATTAATTCATTAAAAAATTATTTACATATGTTATTTAGTTATATTTTTTGTTTGTTTTTTACTCTCTCCGTAATATTAAAAGGTAAGAATTAAAAACCCATCCTCCCTCAATGAACACAAAACCTGTTTAATACCCCAGAAGTCTTGAAACGAGCCAAGTTGCTGGTGAGGGTGTAGAAAGCATGCTCTACTTTTAAACGGGCTGCAAGTAACCCTTTAAAGCTCTCAACTACATCAGTCCATCCCCGGCCTACCATCTAGTTCTTCCTGGTCAAACAAATAGCAAGTTTTGCAACCCCAAACAGAAAATTAATCAAGGTCAGGATTTTTTTCTTGCGTACAGTGTACTTTGGACCAAAGATGAACAGAGGTAATGAAAATTCTTCCCCAAGAGCTACCACCCACTCCTCTAACAGTCCCAAGAGACCCACCAACCTTTGACATGACAGGACAAGATGCTCCAAAGTCTCTGTCTGTGCACAAAAAGGGCACCCCTCCCCAGTGCTGGAGTCGAAATGAGCTCTGTGTCTGTTCGTAACTATGAGTCCATGTATTATCCGCCATTGAAGGTCAGCCACTCGTTTTTCAACAGGGGGCTTATACAGGACCCGCCACCTGCCCTTATGGTGCAGTCTGAAGCAAAAACCTGAGTCCACCTCGACTCCCTAGTTCCAGCCAAGGAGCGCAGGTTCAGCACCTTCACACAGCTAAGGTAGAGCTGCTTTTTTCCACATAACTTAAAATCGCCCATCTTTGGCGTTTCCATGGATAACAGCTGTCCCCTTTCTTCTTGCAGCTCCCCGAAAGCAGGACTCACTCCCAAAGAAGGAAAAACATACTCTGTGTCAGCATTCCATTCATTAGCATGAGCGTGGTCTTCAATAAAAGCTCTCAGTGGCACAGGCAGACAGTTTTATTTCTTCCATTATCCTTCCCAGTACTCTGGAAGACAATGTTTGTCACGTCTCCAAGCATGTCTACAGGGGTCTTTACCAGATGACCAAGTCTAGTAACGCCAACTTCAACAAACTTATTCCTTATAGTTGTTGAGGAAAGTGTGGATCCACTAATGGCTTTGTTGTAGAACAAAGGCTCCTCAAAAAGCCACATTCCCAGTCTGGGGTCAGGGTTACGAATGACCTTCAGCGTCTGCCAGGCATTGAGTACAGAACGATAGATGGGCGCAAGTCCTGTTAGGTCCATTTTAGAAGACTCCAGTAAGAAAAACTGTTTATCCAGCCCAAGTCGTCCAGCCTTCCTCAGTAGCATTTGGGCTAGGCCTGTCCAGCGGTGACAACAGCCATACAAGTGTCTCTGTGCTGTTTGGAGTCTGAAGGTTGCTGTTCTGGAGATGATATCCTCAAGGCCTTGTCCTCCCTCCACCACCGGCAGGTACAAAAGGTGCTCTTAGCCAGTGATGACCAGACCAGAAAAAATTCACTAGGAGCCTTTGTACATTCTCCAGAAGATTTGGAGGTGGAACCAGTACGGCAAGTCTGTGCCATAGAGTCGAGGCAACCAGATTGTTCACTATCAGAACTCTTCCCCTATAGGACAGCTGGGGTAGACAACTTATAATAATAATAATAATAATAATAATAATAATAATAATAATAATAATAATAATAATAATAATAATAATGAATTCAATTTATAACGCACTTTTCATTACTGAAAATCTCAAAGTGCTACATACATTGAATGCTACACACATTCATACACCGGTAGCGGCAGACTACCATGCAAGGTGCTTTTCCAGACCTAAAGGGGAGCAACTCAGGATTAAGTGTCTTGCCTAAGGACACAACGACACATGGCGTGGGAACCGGGACTCGAACAGACAACTTTCGGATCGGGGGACGACTGCCATTACCACTACGCCACGGCCGCCCCTTCTTGGCTTCTACCTCCTCCAACACCCCCTCCCAGTTCTGTTTTTGGTAATCTTCAGTTCCCAAATAAATTCAAAGTATTTGCATGCCTACCCTCCCCCAACTCAAACTACCAGGAAGGTTGGGGATCCCTCCCACTTCCCATTGTCCTACCAGGCATCCATTAATTTTCCCCCAGTTCACCTTGGCTGAGGAAGCTTTTTCATTTATAGTAAGACACTTTTTTAACTCATGTACGTCTTCCTGATCTTGGACAAATATATTTATATCATCAGCATATGTAAGATGGCCGCGCTCAGAGCAGCCGCAGCTTCACGAGTTCCCGGATCATCTCTAGTTTTTAGTAATTTTAATAGTGTTTTTGTACCTGACTCTGCGCGTTTTTTGCGGGTGAATTATAGCCGAACTGAACTGTTAAGAATCGGAGCGGATTTACCACAGGGCACAGCTGAAATCAGCAACGAACTCAAATCAGAGCTCGGAAGATTGGAGCTGCTAAGAACGTCCTTCTGGAAGCAGATGCGCTCCAGGGGAAAGAAAAGGAAGCGGTGTTCTCGTGGAAAGAAGAGAGGTTGCCGAGCAGGAATTATGACGAGACTGCGGGCAGACGCTAAAACCGGTAGACCCCCGATGCCGGCTCTTTTTCTGTCTAACGTACGCTCGCTGGACAACAAAATGGATCTACTTCGCTTGAGAGTGACCACGTCGGAGGAGATGAGAAGATGCTCCGTGCTCTGCCTTACAGAAACATGGATCTCGGAGGACACTCCAGACTCTGTTTACGAGCTGGATAATAGGCTCTTTTTCAGAACGGACCGGTGCACCGAGACTACGGGGAAAACACGAGGTGGCGGTGTTTGTATTTACGTACATAAAGATTGGTGCACGAACTGTTCCGTGATAAAAAGACTTTGTTCAGCTGCCATCGAGTTGATCACAATAAGATGTAGGCCGCATTACCTTCCTCGCGACCATGCTGTGATTTTAATAACAGCTATTTACATAGCACCCGATGCTAATGCTAATGACGCCCAGGGAGAAATTCATGACTTACTCACCTCGCTGCAGTGTAAATATCCTGAGGGGCTTTTCATTGTTTGCGGAGACGTCAATCACGTAGATCTTCAAGTCTCCCTCCCAGCCTTCAATAAGAACGTCTTCACAGCTACGAGAGGAGATAAAACGCTCGACCAAGTCTTCACTAATGTAAAGGGGGCATACACGGCGAAGACACGCCCACCGCTCGGAGCTTCCGATCACGAGTCTCTGATCCTGGCACCAAGACAGCTCCCCCCACTCAGGCGCTCCAAGCCGGAACAAAGAGAGATAACAATCTGGCCTCAAGATAGTTCCCCCATGTTGAGAGACTGTTTTGAGAAGACAAACTGGTCTGTTTTCAGAGAAGCAGCTACTGATGGAAGTTCAGTGGACATGGAACTGTACGCTTCCTCAGTCCTGGGCTACATCAGTACATGCTCTGAAAATGTATCCATAAAAAAATATGTTAAATCCTACCCGAACCGGAAACCCTGGTTAAATAAAGAAGTTCACGCCTTGCTAGCAGCCAGGGACACTGCATTCAAGTCAGGAGATAAAGAGGAGCTGAGAAAGAGCAGGAAAGAACTGAAGGATGGCATTAAGAAGGCCAAGGCCACGTATGCACAGAGGATCGAGGGACAGTTCACCTCACAAGACCCACGGAGCATGTGGAAGGGTATTAAATGCATAACAGATTACAAAGGCAAGAACAAACAATGCCCCAGGGACCCATCTCTGCCTGATGCCCTCAATAAGTTTTATGCACGTTTTGATGATCCAAACAGACCAGCTAGCACCAGACTCACCTCATCACCAGATGAAGAGCATCTCAGGGTGTCCGCAGCAGAAGTGAGAGGCAGTCTCAGAAAGATTAATCCTCATAAAGCAACCGGACCAGACAACATCCCAGGGAAAGTTCTGAAGGAATGTGCGGACCAGCTCTGTGAGGTGCTGGCTGACATCTTCACCACCTCACTTGCACTGGAGTCAGTTCCCACCTGCCTGAAGACCGCGACCATCATCCCAGTCCCAAAGAGCTCCACAGTGACTGGTCTGAATGACTATAGACCGGTGGCCCTCACCCCGATAGTCGCTAAATGTTTTGAGAAACTGGTCATGTCCCACATCAAGGCAACCGTCAACATCAACGAGGACCCTCATCAATACGCATACCGTGAGAACCGATCAACAGAGGACGCCATTTCTTCCGTGGTCCACACTGCTCTCACCCACCTGGATCAGAAGGACTCATACGTGCGTCTGCTCTTTGTGGACTTCACATCTGCCTTCAACACCATGATCCCCCAAACTCTGATAGACAAACTATCTACACTTGGACTAAGCCCCTCTATTTGTAACTGGGTACTAGACTTCTTAACAGACAGACCACAGTCCGTGAAGATCCACAACTTCTCCTCCTCCACCATAACCCTCAGCACTGGCTCTCCTCAAGGATGTGTGCTGAGCCCCCTTCTGTTCACTCTGCTCACATATGATTGTACAGCCACACTTCCAGGCTGTCATATTGTTAAGTTTGCAGATGATACAGCGGTGGTGGGATGCATCACAAACAATGATGAGTCCAGCTACAGACAGGAGGTGGAACACCTGGAGAGCTGGTGCAAAGAGAATAATCTTCACATGAATGTGAAGAAGACAAAGGAGATGATTGTGGACTTCAGAAGGAACAAACACACCCATGCCCCACTGAAAATAGGTGGGTCTGCAGTGGAAGTGGTCTCCAGCTACAAATACTTGGGTGTACACATGAATGATAACCTCAGCTGGAGCAACAACACCACCAGCCTGATCAAGAAAGGTCATCAGAGACTCTACTTCCTCAGACGGCTGAGACGTGCTGGTCTGAGCAGCCCAGTTCTCACCTCGTTCTACAGGTGTGCAGTGGAGAGCGTCCTGTGCTCCAGCATCAACGTGTGGCATGGAGGCTGCACAGTTGAAGAGAGGAAAGCTCTACAGAGAGTGGTGAAGGCTGCACAGAAGTCTGTTGGAGTCAGTCTCCCCACCATCACAGACATTTACACCTCCAGATGCAGGAAAAGAGCCACCTGCATCATGAAAGACCTCACTCACCCAGCACACTCACTCTTTGCCCCACTCCCCTCAGGACGGAGGTTGAGGAGCATCAAGTGTAGAACCACTAGACTGAGGAACAGCTTCTACCCTGAGGCTGTTAGACTCATGAATAAATAAAAATAAAATAAAAAATAAACACTGCAAAATATCACATTGTGCTGATGCTGATCTGTTTTCTTGTTGCTGTGTTCATCTGTGACCATCTGCTCATACAAACTCATGTTCGTGCTGCTGTTTATTCCCACTATATTAGGCTTAGTGTATTACTAGTTGATGTTTTTCTTAGTTAATTCTAGATGTTATTACTGTTTTTCTCTTGCATTTGTTGTTGGATGTAACTGGGACCCGTGTACATAATCTCGTTTTCATCACATGTACCACATGCGGTGCAAATGACAATAAAGACTCTCTGACTCTGACTCTGATATGCAGACACCACAATAGGAGAAATTAAAGTTGAGTTGGTCAAAGAGAATCCCTTTAGTCTACTCCTCAGTTTATTCAAAAGAGGTTCAATGACTAGACTGTAAAGCTGGCCTGAAAGTGGACAGCCCTGCCTGATTCCTCGTTTAACTGGTATCGGAGAGCTCAAGCCTCCCCCCACCTTTACAGTGCAGCACGCCTCACTATACAGGAGCTTTATCCATGTCAAAAAGTTATCTCCCACCCCAAAAACTTGTAAAGTTGAAAAAAGAAAACCGTGATCTACACGATCAAAAGCTTTCTCTTGGTCAATGGATATAATACCAGTGTTGGTGCCATACAATTTACATACCTCAAACACATCTCTTATTAAAAACAAGTTATCTAGAATAGATCTCCCAGGTACACAGTAGGACTGATCAGGGGCAATCAAGGATTAAATAAATAATTCAGCCTGTTTGATAAAACCTTAGAGAGAATCTTATAGTCCGTACATAGAAGGGCAACTGGTCTCCAGTTCATTAAGAGAGTCAGGTCACCCTTTTTTGGCAGTAGGGAGAGAACAGCTCGCCTAGCACTAGGATGACTGAATTTTCAAGATCCTGAGGAAAAAACCCCCTCCTTCTCCTCAACCATTAGTGGGCCATTAACTGCCTTTTGTTATAAATATGCGTGCACACAACTCAGACACCCCCACCACACCAGACTGCATTCCAATGTTTCCACCAGGTAAGTAAGACTCTGCTTGCACTTCCCCCCTTAGTCAGAAGAGAGGCCCTGACCTGAATTCACACATAACAGACCCTGAAGTTATCTCACAGTTGAACAATTTGGGACATCCACTGAACGGAAAGCTTTGTCTGCTCCAGAACAATTTTATGCATAAAATTGTCTTATTCTGCTGTGCTGATTATCCTGTAACCCTGATGTTCTGTCAAATTAATTATTTTGCTTACAAGTACTGTCTCTCTCCTTGTCCTTGGCACATGTATATACGGTGCGTGCCGGCACATGCAGGTGGCCCATTGCTGTGTTCTACAACATGCTTGACCTATTGTTGTCCATCACCTGACGGACCAACACAGGTTACATGACCTGGGGTCAACTGACAAAATGACACAGGTCACACGACATGAAGTCAACTGACGGACCGACACTGGTCACACGACATGAGGTGAACTGACGGACCGACACAGGTCACACGGCATGAGGTCAACTGACGTACCGACACAGGTCACATGACCTGAGGTCAACTGACGGACCGACACAGGTCACATGACCTGAGGTCAACTGACGGACCAACACAGGTCACATTTTTTCATTCAACCTTTATTTATACAGGCTAGCCTCGTTGAGTCACGGGGACTCATTTACAAGAGGGACCTGTCTCACTCACACCAAACAACCATCCACTCTCACACTCACACCTAGGGTCAATTTAGAGTCACCAATCAGCCTAACAAGCATGTTTTTTGGTCTGTGGGAGGAAACCGGAGTACCCGGAGGAAACCCACGCATGCACGGGGAGAACATGCAAACTCCACCCAGAAAGGCCCCGGACCGGGATTTGAACCGGCAACCTTCTCGCTGAGAGGCAGCAGCTCTACCAGTTGTGCCACCGTGCTGCCCAAATGCCCACATGACCTGAGGTCAAGTGACGGACCAACACAGGTCACACGACATGAAGTCAACTGACGGACCGACAAAGGTCACATGACATGAGGTCAACTGACGGGCCGACATAGGTCACATGACCTGAGGTCAAGTGACGGACTAACACAGGTCACATGACCTGAGGTCAACTGACAAAACGACATAGGTCACACGACATGAAGTCAACTGACGGACCGACACTGGTCACATGACATGAGGTCAACTGACGGACAGACACAGGTCACATGACCTGAGGTCAACTGACGGACCGACACAGGTCACATGACCTGAGGTCAACTGACGGACCGATACAGGTCACATGACCTGAGGTCAACTGACGGACCGACACAGGTCACATGACCTGAGGTCAACTGACGGACCGACACAGGTCACATGACTTGAGGTCAACTGACGGACCGACACAGGTCACATGACCTGAGGTCATGAGATGGACCAACACAGGTCCCATGACCTGAGGTCAACTGACACAATGACACAGGTCACATGACATGAAGTCAACTGACGGACCAAGTATGCCCTTGACAACCTTAGTGCTTGAGATAATTTTTACATTCAGGGCAGAAGAAAACAGAATGGCAACCCCTGCACTAAATTTCGTCCCATGGCTAAGGGCATATTGTCCTCCCCACCATAACTGCCTATAGTCATACTACTGTTAACATTTACTGTTGACATTTATTACTACTGTTTACATTTATTACTACTGTTTACATCTTGACTTTTTACATCTACACTACTGCTGATATACAGTATATATTCTTTTTACTAGCCTTATTGCATAATGCCACTTTGTTTCTATACCAATATCAACTACCTCATACATATACTGTGTACATTAACCCCATATGCTGCTTTGTCACTCTTTACAAATGTCAAATGCCAGAACCTTCATTTATTTTATAGATATACTTTTTATACTTTATACTTCGGGACAGTATTACACTCTATTTCATTTTTGGTGTTGGTGAAACTTTTTATACTTTTATACTACTATGGAAAACTACTATAGAAAAACTCAGGACAGTATTACACTCTATTTCAATTTATGATTATGTTTATTAAATGTTGGTGTTTTGGTGTTGGTAGGGGGAGTGGTGGCGCAGAGGTTAAGAAGGTGAGCTTGTGATCGGAAGATCGCCGGTTCAAGCCCCAGTACCGACAACAGCAAAAAGATGTGGGTGGGACAGGTGAAGCGGTCACACCTGTCTCCACCCTCATCTGCCCCACTCTGGGCCCTTGAGCAAGGCCCTTAACCCACACCATCTGCTCCCCCGGGAACCCTAAATATCAGCTCTCTGCTCCACACAGAGAGCTGTGGTAGCCCGGTGGTCTGTGGTTGTGTCAGGAAGGGCATCCGGCGTAAAAACAATTGCCAAGTCTTCATGCGACTAGTTCGCTGTGGTGACCCCTAACGAAGGGAGAAGCCGAAAGAAAAAAAAAATAAAAAAAAAAAAAAAAGGTGTTTTGGTGTTGGTGAAAAAAAACTTAGGACAGTACTAAACTTTTATTATTTCATTTTATGCTTGTTTATTAATTGTTTAGTGTTTAAATGGTTACTGTTGCACGAAGGGACTGAGAGAGAAATGCAATTTCAATCCTGTGTATGTCCTGTACATATTGCAGTTCTGACAATAAAGTTGACTTTGACTTTGATAAGCCCAATTGAATTTCATTCCCACTGTCACTGTGAGTTTCCTGCAGAAAAACTACATCCAACCTTTTTTGCGTAATAGTTTCAGATATTAATACTCTCTTGTGTGCATCTCTTCCCCCGTTTATGTTTAGAGAGGCCGCCCTTAAACCACTCATGTGAAGAAAGAAAAGAACAGATGTGAGACAGATAAGAGTAAGTACACAAAGAGAAAATGACAAATTTTGTTTGATCATGATCTCATGTAGACATTTCCATTTTCTTTGTCAAATTTGATTTAGCTACCTTTAATTTTTTTCTCAACATTGTAACATGTTTTTTGAGGCGATAACGTTTTTTCATCTAATAAATCCAAGCTTGCAGCTTTCTGATGCATAGAGACAGACTTAATGAACTTCTCAGCATCTGGAAAATGTGCCTTGATATCAACTGGCCGTCCGTAATTTTTGTCCAGGAATTCATTAATCTCCTCCAGAGAATACAGATCGTCAGCGTCAGAAAAACTTCCAGCCATAGAGAGACTGTCTGAATCAGTGTCAATCATTTTCTTCAGCCACTTTTTCAGCCACTTTTTCCGTCTGATCATCAGACCTTATCACCTGCACCTCCACACTACTGGACTCAGACAGGTCTTGTTCAGGTGGTTCAATATTAGTATTCTTTGTTCTCAGTTTTGTTTTAAGAGATGTGTCAATAACAACATTTAGGACGTCATGGCTGTTGTCAGCATTACATTTTGATCCAACAGCTTTATCAGTCACTGCCTCATTAATTGAAATTTCAGGTGTGGAGACAGCAGTAAGTGGAGCTACTGAGCTTCTCAGCTCACCCTCCAATTTTAAATTACAGTCATCGTCATGACTTGAGGACATGAAGCTGTCAGAGAGAGAGACACACAACCTCAGCTGGAGCAACAACACCACCAGCCTGATCAAGAAAGCTCATCAGAGACTACTTCCTCAGGCGACTGAGACGAGCTGGAATGGGAAGCTCAGTCCTCACCTCCTTCTACAGGTGTAGGGCTGGGTACTGTTAAAAAAAATTGGTATTGGTACAGGTACCTTCACTTCGGTATTGGTAATTCCGTGCACGGTCAGGTGTTGCATATTAAGACTTGCCTTAGTACCACGTGAACCCAGTCTGTGGGCGTAACCACGTATGTGCTTTTCCTGGGTTTTCCTGGGTTACAGCACTGGCATTGGCTGTAACTTTAAATGTGGTTGAAACCACATGTAACGTTACAGCCAATCACCAAAACTTGACGCTGAAAGATGGGGCATATTTTGATCCATACACCAACCGAAGCAGTTCGGTTGGTACCATAAAAGAACCAAAGTTCGGTACTCAGCCCTTTACAGGTGTGCAATGGAGACCATCCTGTGCTCCAGCATCAACATGTGGCATGGAGGCTGCACAGCTGCAGAAAGAAAAGCTCTGCAGAGAGTGGTGAAGGCTGCACAGAAGATGTTGGAGTCAGTCTCCCCACCATCACAGACATCTACACCTCCAGATGCAGGAAGAGAGCCACCTGCATTATGAATGACCTCACTTACCCAGCACACACACTTTTAACCCACTCCACTCAAGAAGGAGGTTAAGGAACATTAAGTGTAGAACCACTAGACTGAGGAACAGCTTCTACCCTGAGGCTGTTAGACTCATGAATCTCTAACCAGAATAATCACTGTGAAAACAATCACAGTAATGCCACTTGATTGTTGATATGTGCTGCTGATCTCATGCTGCCGTTGCCTGGGCTGCCCTGAGAGGGGTTCCAATGGAAACATTATGTGCCGTCGCATCATGGGCTTCCCCAAGCACGTTCTCCAGACTTTACAGAGTTAACATGGCCACCCCTCATCCCCTGGGATAGGGTCTTCTGGGAGAGTCCTCTGGGCCTCCTCAGTGAGGTGTGCTCAGGATTCCTTGTGACATCATTGGTATTCGTCATTCAGTGCTTTCAGCATCAACCTCTGGCAGTCAGGAGGGATGAAATAGAACAAAAGTTACATATGTAACTATGGTTCTATGAATCCCGGATGACCGCCAGAGCTTCTCTGTCACTCAGAATCCTTGCTTTCCGCAAGAAGATTCTGTAGGAGCAGAGCCGCGGATGACGACAGGCTATATAGCCTCTGACTGATCAGCCGTGTCACACTTGTGACTTTTTTTTACATTATTACTCGAACGGTGCATGCGCGAAGGGAATATTCAGTGCTTTCAGCACCGTCCTCTGGCAGTCATCCAGGATTCATAGAACCATAGTTACCTATGTAACTTTCGTTATACGTACTGACTCGCATGAGTTTTAGACATATATTAAAAAAATATATATGTAAAAATTATGTAAAGAAACCGAAAGTTACAAATGTAACTACGGTATTACGATTCCCGGATGACCACCAGAGGGCGGTGCTGAAAGCACTGAATATTCCCTTCGCGCATGCACGGTTCGAGTAACTATATCAACAATGTCACACAGGTGTGACCGGATAAGCAATCAAGAGGCTAGATAGCCTAGCGTTATCCGTTAATTCAGCCCTACAGAATCTTCTCGCGTAAAGCAAGGATTCTGAGTGACAGAGAAGCTCTGGCGGTCATCCGGGATTCATAGAACAGTAGTTACATTCGTAACTTTCGTTCTATTTCATCCCTCCTGATCGCCAGAGGGCGGTGCTGAAAGCACTGAATGACTAGTATCCACAATGTCACAAGGAATCCTGAGCACATACCTCACTGAGGAAGCCCAGATGACTCTCAGAAGAACCTGGCCCAAGGGATGAGGGGTGGCCACATTAACCCTGTAGAATCTGGTGAACGTGCTTGGGGAAGCCCATGATGAAGCAGCACATATTGCTTCCAGTGAGACCCCTCTCAGGGCAGCCCAGGAAGCGGAAACGTTCCTGGTAGAGTGTGCCTTCACGCCGACTGACAGGGGATGGTGTCTCGTTGCATAGGCGTGGCAGATGACGTCCACGATCCAGTGGGAGAGGCGCTGCTTGGAAAGAGGGTAGCCCAGTCTAGGGCCCCCGTAACACACAAACAGCTGGTCTGAGTGCCATATAGCAGCCATTGTGAAAACAGACGCTACCTGTTTTCGTATTGCTGACGAGTAGAAGGTGCCCTGGCGCCCAAGATGGTGCGTCTGACAGGGCTCAAAACTCCAGTCAGCTGCTGTCCTGGTCCTGCAGCGGCCACACCCACAGCTGAAGACGTTGAGGATTGGGGTGTCATAGCAACCCCCCATCTGAGATAGCAAGTCCCTCCTGGTCAGAACATGCCATGGAACGTCCTGACAAAAACTCTGTAGTAGTTAGAACCATGGTCGTGCTGGCCAATGGGGCCACCGATAACATTCTGTAGCCCTCTTCTAGGACTCTGTGAAGGGTTGGCCAAATCAAAAAAAAGGAGTGGAAAGGCATATAGAAGGACCCTTGGCCAAGTATGAGCCAGTGCGTCCTGGCCCAGCGCACCAGACACCCTCATATGGGAGTACCATAGAGGACACTGGGTTGACTCCTCTGTTGCAAACAGGTCCACCTCCGCTTGACCAAAACGGTCCCAGATCATCCACACTATGTCGCTGTAGATGGACCACTCTCTCGGAGCAGACCTCTGATGGGAGAGAAAATCTGCGACCAGATTGTGTCGCCCTGGTAAATATGTCGCCCGCAAGGTGGACAGACAAGTAGAGGCCCATCCCAAGAGCACCCTGGACACACCGAAGCTGTGCTGACCTGGTGCCCCCTTAGTGGTTGATGTGGTGGACAACAGAGGTGTTGTCTGACCAAACGAGACATGCCCCTTTCCAGGTGGGGCGGGAAGTCCTTGAGTGCCAAATGCAATGCACGCAGCTCCAGTACATTTATATGCCTGGAGTGGTCCTCTTGGCCCCCTGCGGCCCTGAACCGCTTTGTGTTGCCACACAGCGCCCCATCCTGTGGAGCCAGCATCTTGTCATGACCACATCCCTGTGACACACTACCACCCCCATAGGGACACCCCTGGACAAATAATCTTTGTCCTTCCATGGAGTCAGGGCATGAAGACATGGCCATGTCACTATGAGTTTGCGATGCCTGTGTAGCCTGGCATCCAGGCGAAAGTTGTTAAGCCACCTCTGCAAGGGGCGAAGAGACAACAGGTTTAAGGGTACCACCCGTCCACTGCCTCGATTGCACCCTTGGCCAGGAGGATGGAAAGCTCCTGGTCTAGTGCTTGGGCTTTCACCGGGTTGGTGATTACAGTCATCTTGACCAAGTGTGAGATGTCAGAACTGTAGCTAGTAATCATGGGTCACTGTAGCAACCATCCATGCATCTATGGTGTGAGTAGCCCAGAAACCAAGCTACTGGTGGGAGAAATATCCAACAGCCGACCCCCTCCACGACCTCTAGGGGCAGTGTGTAGGTGTGTGTGTGTGGGGGGGGACGGCGGCCTGAGCCCCTGGTCTGAACCTGCCCAGCCGGTCGGCAGATCGACTCACAAAAGGTCCTGTTGGGTCTCTGCTGATCCATATGAGGGCAAGGACCCTGAGGCGCCCGAAATCTGGAGACAGTGACGGGCGCCTCGGAGGTGGAATCGCCCTGCTAAGGGTCGAAAGTTGCTGCCTTGTCTGTCGTGCTTGGACGGTCTGTTCGAGCGCTTCTAAGGCAGCAGGACCGAATGACTATCCCGGCACCACTGGTAGATCAAGGAGGGATCTACGACATGGCTCAGTCAAAGACGCATAACGTCCTGCATGGAGCCGTCCCCTGATACACTAACTGCGCTCTGAGATGAAGAAAAGGAACCAGTCACTGACTGTTTCTTCTCGTCCCCTAGAAAATGAGAGGCAGAGGCAGCCAAGGATAACACATCTTCCTCCGAAGCCAGCTCAGGCATGGGTGAGGAGGGGAGTCCAGTTGCTTTCACTGGCTCAACACCCAGTTGGTGTGCCCGAAAAAAAGGACTTAATTTCTGCAAATTCTGTGGACAGCCGCTCCACTCTCGTGGAAAGACCCTGATCAGACTTGGCTTCCCTCTTCCCAAGAGGGGTCACAGAGACTGCGGCCTCAGTCCGGCGCTTTGAGCGCCTGGGTGGAGTTTCCTTTCCAGAAGGCGGGAGGTCACTGCTGAGCTCGGGGCAAAACCGGGCCAGCCGAGCCACTCTTACAGAATGAGGCATGAAGCTGCAGTTCATGCAGAGGTTCTCCGACAGGGCTTCCAGCAGATGGTCATGTCCCAAGCAGGCAGGAAACAGGTCATGACTATCATACGCCTGGAGCATGGACCCACAATCTATGCAACAGTGAGAACCATCCATGCTCCCTACTGTAGGCAGTTTACTCAAGAAAAAAACTACAGCTCAGCAGAGGAGCTGGCACCGCCAGTTACAAGCAAGATGTAAGACGGACAGGCCGAATTTGGGAGAGGGTGCGTGAACGCTAGCCTTCACCAACAGAAGTGAATTTGGGAAAGGGTGCGTGAACGCTAGCCTTCACCAATAGAGAACGTTTGGCAAAAAATGAATTGGGAGAGGGTGCGCGAACGCTAGCCTTCACCAACAGAAGTGAATTTGGGAGAGGGTGCGCGAACGCTAGCCTTCACCAACAGAGAACAAATTTGTTGAAAAATGAATTGGGAGAGGGTACACGAACGCCAGCCTTTACCAATAAAGAACAAGTTTGGCAAAAAAATAATTAGGAGAGTGCGCAAGGTACACTAGCCTTCACCAATTAAAAACAAGGCCAAAACTCAGCCTAGCACCGCGAGTTCAGCCTAACCGCTTATGAGGTAGGTGAAAGTGAATTGGGAGAGGGTGCAAGGAACGCTAGCCGTCACCAATAAAAAACAAGGCCAAAACTCAAAGGGACTAGCACTGCTAGTTCAGCCCAACTGCTTATGAGGTTGGCGAAAGTGAATTCGGAGAGGGTGCGAGAAACACTAGCCTTCAACAATTAAAAAACAAGGCCAAAACTCAGACTAGCACCGCTGTTCAGCCCAACCGCTTATGAGGTTGGCAAAGTGAATTGGGAGAGGGTGCGAGAAACGCTAGCCTTCACCAAATAAAAAACAAGGCCAAAACTCAGACTAGCACCACCAGTTTAGCCGAACCGCTCATGAGGTAGGCAAAAGTGAATTGGGAGAAGATGCGAGGAACACTAGCCTTCACCAATTAAAAAATGGGCCAAAACTCAGACTAGCACTATTAGTTCAGCCCAACCGCTTATGTGGCGAAAGTGAATTGGGAGAGGGTGCGAGAAACACTAACCTTCACCAACAAAAAAAAAGGCCAAAACTCAGACTAGCACCGCTAGTTCAGCCCAACCGCTTATGTGGCGAAAGTGAATTGGGAGAGGGTGCGAGAAACACTAACCTTCACCAACAAAAAAAAAGGCCAAAACTCAGACTAGCACCGCTAGTTCAGCCCAACCGCTTATGAGGTAGGCGAAAGTGAATTGGGAGAGGTTGCGAGGAACGCTGGCCTTCACCAATTAAAAACAAGGCCAAAACTCAGACTAGCACCGCTAGTTCAGCCCAACCGCTTATGAGGTAGGCGAAAGTGAATTGGGAGAGGTTGAGAGGAACGCTGGCCTTCACCAACTAAAAACAAGGCCAAAACTTAGACTATCACCGCTAGTTCAGCCCAACCGCTTATGAGGTTGGTGAAATGCATTGCAGCACGGTGGCACAACTGGTAGAGCTGCTGCCTCTCAGCGAGAAGGTTGCCGGTTCAAATCCCGGTCCGGGGCCTTTCTGGGTGGAGTTTGCATGTTCTCCCCGTGCATGCGTGGGTTTCCTCCGGGTACTCCGGTTTCCTCCCACAGACCAAAAAACATGCTTGTTAGGCTGATTGGTGACTCTAAATTGACCCTAGGTGTGAGTGTGAGAGTGGATGGTTGTTTGGTGTGAGTGAGACAGGTCCCTCTTGTAAATGAGTCCCCGTGACTCAACGAGGCTAGCCTGTATAAATAAAGGTTGAATGAAAGTGAATTGGGAGAGGGCGCGAGAAACTCTAACCATCACCAATAGAACACAAGACAAAAACTCAAGAAGACTAGCACTGTTAGCTCAGCCCAACCGTTTATGAGGTTGGCGCGTTTATGAGTTTATGGAAGGTGCGCGAACGCTCGCCTTCTTAAAGTAGACAAGGCCAGAAACACAGCTGGCTACACAATAAACTTTGGTAGAAGCGTTTATGAATAGTTTATAGAAGGTGCGCGAACGCTCGCCTTCTTAAAGTAAACAAGACCAGAACATAGCTGGCTACACGATAAACTTCAGTAGAAGTGTTTATGAATAGTTTTTGGAAGGTGCGCGAACGTTCACCTTCTAAATTAAACAAGGCCAGAAACACAGCTGTCTACATAATAAACTTCGGTAGAAGCGTTTATGAATAGTTTATGGAAGGTGCGCGAACGCTCGCCTTCTAAAGTAAACAAGGACAGAAACAAAGCTGGCTACACAATAAACTTCGGTAGAAGTAATACTTATCCACGTGTCGATCTCACGTGGAAATTGCCTCTTAAAGCGGACGGAGCCACCTACCAATGGCAACAAACCGCAGTCAAGGAAAAGTAAAGACTACTCACGTGAACCACATGGTAGCCTCCGAGGGCGGACGGAGCCGCGAAATAAGCAAAAGTTACTCACCAGTGTTGAACCACATTAGCAACACTGTGGTTTGGGAGAGGGGCGAAGCCACTGTAGCCCAATGAAATACCTTGGTAAAGGTTAAACCGTCATGGCCCACGGAGGGTGAACACACTGCTCCGGCCAACAGGCAGTCGACGGTGAGAAAGAAATTCCAAAGGCCTGTAGCCTTGGATCAAACGCGCGCAAGAAGAAAAAAGGACTGAATTAATGGATAACGCTAGGCTATCTAGTCTCTTGATTGCTTATCCGGTCACACCTGTGTGACGTCGTTGATATAATTACTTGAACAGCACATGCGCGAAGGGAATATTCAGTGCTTTCAGCCTCTCCCTCTGGGGGTCAGGAGGGATGAAATAGAACACCAACATAATATAGTTTTACTGAACAAAATAAACATTTAAATTTAGTATAACTTCAAATGTGTGTGTTGTGTGTACTTCAATAAGAAAACAAAAGAACAAAAGTGAATCAAGTAAGAAGAGAATGAAGGATTAATCTGCTAACGTCCAAATACTTGAAACTACAAAATACATAAAGAGAAAATTAGATCTTAAGACGTAAAGACGTATCAGACCAAAAAGAATAAAAGAAGAATCTGCTACAACTTACCAGACTGTCCTGGAGGAGGGATGCCACCAGAGCCCCTGGGTAACCGAACAAAGATGGAGAGCACAGCAGCTTTGTTGCCAAAACAAGGCTCAAGGGCGATGGGTTTAGGAACAGACTATGGACAGAAAAGAAACCAAAAAGAATAAAGTATTACACCCATAGGTGTCACAACAATTATATGTGAAGGGGACGTGTCCCCACACACACATAAAAAAAATTGTGTGG
>JBBPBX010012008.1:0-15095 GCA_038048925.1 Garcialebias charrua | reverse complement strand
TGATGTCAACGATTACCGGTACACCCACACGCTTACCAAATATGAGTGATTACAGAAGCTTTGCAGCTATTGTTCTTGTTTGTGTCAGCAATATGCTCAGTGAAAAACTAAATGTTTTATTTTCTGCAGAGACCCACACACTGATCTGCAGTCACAAATTGTCGACCCCTACATAAAATCCCCTGTTGTGGACAATTTTATGACAGTTCTACACACGTGCAGTGGGCGCAGCAAATGGAAATGAAACAGAAGTGCTGCGAGTGGAGATTTGTGTTGCAGTGCACACAGGCTGTCTAGCACACCTGACTTTATAGTGCCAATATCTGCTGTTTATCAGCATTTCATCCATACGTGGAGATGAGTTTTCTCCTTGTAAACACTGTCAGGATCAGCTGGGGCTCACCTCGTACAATATTCATTGGTTTACCTCAACTGAGGATTTGAAAACAAGGAATGCCACTGCCGTGCCAGCATACAGATAACTCCACGTCTCTAGCCTTGTGTTTAGAATTTCAAAGTCAGCCAAGAAAATGGGCCATGACATGGTTCCACACACTCCTTACACTGGCTCTGTGTGTGCTCGTTCACTAATAGCCCTTTAAGTGCATGCACATGTGCACACATTCAGCCCCACTCCATGCCTGGTATCTAGTCCCTGAAGATGAGTTAATGATCCAGGTGGGAACATTGCTGGACTATAACAGCTTTTCACACTCGTAACAACACACACTAAATATGCAGATTCATCAGAACTCATGAAAACGGACACACACTAAGAATACACATAGGGAACAGTAATGATATTCAGGTACTGACCCATTTTGCACGTTTGTTCCTTCTGAGGCACAGTATCACCAACAGGACATACAAGCTATCACTTGGAGCATGCATAGACATGAGCGCTTCTGTTACAAACAGCTGCTGGAGACACACTCATTGTAGACAGAGGTCTTGTGTCCTCCAAACAGCTTCTACCTGTTCTTTTAATAAAGAAGAGGAAGCAATTTGACTGGACCTTAATCTAATTATAGCCCTGCAATTTGATGATTATAAAAATGCATAGAAATACAATCATGGTAGGAAAGTCTATACAACTACTGTACTTTTGATTTTAAAGATTAGATATCAGAACACTGTAGCAGAATTACACAGCTCACAGAGAACCCACAGAATTAACAACAGTACATGTAAGGGGCAGAGATAGTGTAGAAGTAGGGCAGCTGACATGGGACCATGCCCACATTACGTGGTATGAGCAAGATACCAAATCCCTAACTGCTCCCCAGGCACTTGCATAGCTGCCCACTGCTCCACCTGGTGTGATGGGTTAAAGGTATTGTGACATCATTTTTGAACTTTGCATATAGTGACACAACATAAATATCTTGTATCATTCAACTATGTTCGTTTTAGCAAACAAAATGATATATTAATGAAAATTCCTTTCAAAGTGAGTTTAAAATTAAAAACTGTGTTTCTTCACGGGACATCCGACTACACGCGAATGCAACATCTGTGACGTAGAGTTAGGACCGTCTTTAGAACGCCCCTTTTACATATTCATGGCGGACAATAAATAAGTAATCTAAGATGTAGATTTGAGCGATTTGTCTTCAGTTTGGGAAGCAGAAAGTTAGATGAACAAGAAACAGCAAGTTCTAATTTAGGTCTGCACCCGTATTTATTTTAGTCTTACCTGTTCAGGAAGCGAGGGAGCTCCGAGGGGGGAGGCAGCTTTGTTTATTCCATTCTTGACGAAGGTTGACATCTTTTGGGAAAGTGAAAAGGCTCACTTGTTCACTGATGATATTAGAACACCCAAATGTGACACAACGTAACAGCATTTTTCAAGTTATACAAAAAAAGGCGATCTGGCAGAGAATGAATATGCGTTATCATGGCAGACGCAGACTGGCGGTCCTAACCCTACCTACGTCACAGATGTTGCATTCGCGTGCAGTCGGATGTCCCGTGAAGAAACACGGTTTTTAATTTTAAACTCACTTTGAAAGGAATTTTCATTAATACAGGTAGTCCCCGACTTACGAGCGCGCTTACTTATGCCCCTTTTCCACTTGCTCGGCCCAGAGCGGCTCAGTCTGGTCCCGTCTGGTTCAGTTCGGCTCGGCTCACATGTAGGTTTGTTTCCATTCACTACTGCAGCCCTTATGTGGGCGGGGTGTAGAATCTCACTCGTCCTACCACGTGGTGGCGGTAGTGTTACCTCAAGCTATTTACTAGCCACCACTAAACGTTAGAAGAAGAACACCCTGCAGGACCTTGTCTCACCACCTGTTGGCGGTAATGTCCCTTGAGCTATTTAATGCTCTAATATTACTTTATAGACTTTTCAGCTTGTTTTAAACCCATGTGTTTTCCATTTTGTTTCTTTCTTTTTTTTTCTTTTTTTTTTCTTTCGGCTTCTCCCTTCGTTAGGGGTCACCACAGCGAACTAGTCGCATGAAGACTTGGCAATTGTTTTTACGCCGGATGCCCTTCCTGACACAACCACAGACCACCGGGCTACCACAGCTCTCTGTGTGGAGCAGAGAGCTGATATTTAGGGTTCCCGGGGGAGCAGATGGTGTGGGTTAAGGGCCTTGCTCAAGGGCCCAGAGTGGGGCAGATGAGGGTGGAGACAGGTGTGACCGATTCACCTGTCCCACCCACATCTTTTTGCTGTTGTCGGTACCGGGGCTTGAACCGGCGATCTTCCGATCACAAGCTCACCTTCTTAACCTCTGCGCCACCACTCCACTTTATAATAAAGATTATTCTCATATATGCACAAGGATCCTGTTAACATTGCTTAACACATCGATCGCACTGCCCTGTAATCAGTTAAACAATTTTAACAGTAAGGTACAGATTAGGAATTAATTAGGTTTCAATTGGCCCTGTAATATTAAATGTTTGTATTTCATTAAATTTAAACGGTAATATTTTGTCAGGGATAATTCAAAGTCAAATGCAAATGGATAATTTGGTTTAAACTGTCCGTTAAACATTAAAAGCATGTTTCTTTAAACGTAAAAACAAAGTATTAATAATTAAATGTTTGTTGATCAGGAAACTCGTTTAGGCATCCAAGAACAGCTTCATCGGGGTTGATGTGACGTCTGTGCATCCTTGGAAAAGCTGCTGCACCACGACCCGACATCAGGAAGGATGGATGGATGGATGGATGGGTTGATGTTGACGTATTTGACGTCTGTGCATCCTTGGAAAAGCTGCTGCACCACGACCCGACATCAGGAAGGATGGATGGATGGATGGGTTGATGTTGACGTATTTGACGTCTGTGCATCCTTGGAAAAGCTGCTGCACTACCCATGACACGACATCAGGAAGGATGGATGGATGGATGGCTGTTCAAATCTAATAATCTTTTTTCTTATGATTCTTTAAAGGTCAAATGCAAATGGAAAATATTCTTAACTTCCAGTATGTTTTTAAACAAACACTATACTGTACACACTTAACATTGTAAAATATGTTTAGGAAATTATTGTTCAATGAGACCACTTAAGAAAAAAAAGTTTATTATGAAAACTAAGAAGTGAAAAAAGCACAAAAATAAATACTGCATACACCTAAATGATTTTTTTCTTGTTGTCTCATGTGCTTCCTCCAGAAGACAAAAGTTGATAAATTCTGGTGTTGACTTCTTCGTCTTAACTGTAAAAAAAGAAAAACATGGTTACCGGTAATTCAGTCTAGAAACAGTTTTATATGTAGATATATTTTATAAGATATATATACATATATCAAATATATCAGAAACCACAAAGCAGATATTTTTCAAACCAACACAGTGTAATCACTACATGTTTATGTACACACTGTAAGCTGTTGAAGTTATTTGAATTAAAATTCGATTTTTTATAGACATAAGTGTGTCGACCTGGCTTGTTTTTTTTCTACTAGTATTTAACACATATCTTATATCTCAGAAACCACAAAACAGATATTTTTAAAACTAAAAAAATGTAATCACAACATGTTCATGTACATACTGTAAGCTGTTGGAGTTATTTGAATTAAAATTCGATTTTTTAATAATTTATTTTCGTAGCACATGTGATAGGTTTGGAATTAGTCAAAACAAATCAATTTAAATCCAGCAGATTTGACCACAACGTGACATTATTAAGGACTTGTTAACCTGAGGAACCCTCGTGGTATAAAGCCAGCTATGAAATATATTTTTTAAGCTTTTATTTAGCTACATTTAAAAGAAAGAACGCCGATCGACCCCACCCGCGCGTGCATGTGATGTGCACGTGTCGACCTACTTTGTTAAATCCAGCTGATTTGACCACAACGTGAAATTATTAAGGAACTGTTAAGCTCAAGCACCCTCTTGATATAACGTCAGCTATGAAATATATTTTTTAAAGCGTTTATTTAGCTACATTATAGAAATAAAGACGGCTCACGTGCGCGCGCGGGGGCGCGCGTGCACATGGCGAAACTACTTTTTTAAATCCTGCCGTTTTGACAACAACGTGAAATTATTAAGGAATAGTTCGGCTTAAGACACATGTTTGCTATAATTTTAAATACAAATAATTGTTTTTACCGTGTTAATCTTGTAAAGTCCTTCGGTGTTTGCTCCCTCGCGGCAGCCACTTCCTCAAACTCAGTCCAGCCTCCTCCCCACGGTTCGGGTCCAGCCGGCCTCGACCCTGCTCTGAGATGAGTCCGGAATCCTGGCGCGGCGCCGTGCATCTATGAGGTGGAAATGCTGTCCAACGCGCGTTTGGCACGCAAATATGACGTCACATCCGACCCGGGCCACCAAGTGGAAAAGGGGCAGAGGTCCCGGACTTATGAATATGCATATCATTAAAAAATTTTTTTATTTTTTTATTTTTTATAAATGAATACATGTACAGTACTGTACAGTCACCAAGCACTTAGCCTATCCTAACACAGTTTTTAAAGATGAAGGAGTGAGCTGAATTGTCTCCCTTTCACATTCATTCATTCATTCATTCATTCAACCTTTATTTATACAGGCTAGCCTCGTTGAGTCACGGGGACTCATTTACAAGAGGGACCTGTCTCACTCACACCAAACAACCATCCACTCTCACACTCACACCTAGGGTCAATTTAGAGTCACCAATCAGCCTAACAAGCATGTTTTTTGGTCTGTGGGAGGAAACCGGAGTACCCGGAGGAAACCCACGCATGCACGGGGAGAACATGCAAACTCCACCCAGAAAGGCCCCGGACCGGGATTTGAACCGGCAACCTTCTCGCTGAGAGGCAGCAGCTCTACCAGTTGTGCCACCGTGCTGCCTTTCACATAAAGTGAAAGTGAAAGTAGCTCCCTTTATGTGAATGGAGCCTGCTGGGGAGGAGGGAGACAATTCAACTCACTCCTTAACTGTGTTAGGATAGTCTAAAAAAGCTAAGTCTGGTCCTCTAGACAAGTTGAATTGTCTCCCTCCTCCCTGCAGGCTCCATTCCCATAAAGGGAGCTAGCTCACTTTATGTGAAAGGGAGACAATCCAACTCACTCCTTCATCTTTAAAAACTGTGTTAGGATAGGGTAAGTGCTTGGTGACTGTACAGTACTGTACATGTATTCATTTATAAAAAATATATATACATATTTTTTGTGATCCTTCTTACGAATTTTCGTCATACGAGCGGCCCATAGGTACGGAACTCGCTCGTAAGTCGGGGATCATAGTTGAATGATACAAGATATTTGTTGTGTCACTATATGCAAAGTTAAAAAATGATGTCACAATACCTGAGACTAATTTTGTTGTTGTATGGGAACATGCAATGATGACAACACATAGTATGTTACTTTACTCTTATGTACCAGGATATGTACCTGGTACTTTCTGGTATGCTTGTATTACCTAAGTAGCAGACAAGTACCACGTAATAATTCACTTTTTAATACAGCCCGGTCCCGTAGGTATCCTGCACAGCTTTACAATTTCCCCACATGACTGTCACATGACAACACATCATCTGCTGCTGCTGCAAAAAAAAGATTCAACAAAGGTAACTTATATAGCACCTTTCTATCTTATCAAGATACTCAAAGCTCTTTACAACCATCTGTGCCCTCATTTATACATTCATACAGCACTCTACTAGATCTTTACAAAGAATAATCAGAGCTTTATTCCATTCATACACCGATGGGACACGCATCGGAGGCAATGAGAGGTTCAGTGTCTTGAACAGATATATCAAAAAAAGCTAAGTCTGGTCCTCTGGACTTAAAAAAACTTTGCTTTTTTAGATTTTTCTACCTGGATTATTGAGCATGCATCAGGGTATTTTGAACAGATATACTTCAGCATGTGACTGCTAGTGGAATCGGACCCTCAACTCTTGCAATGGAGGACGGCTGCTCTAACCACTCAGCCACAGTTGCCCCAGTAGTCATCCCATTGCACTATGCCACAACAAAGTCAAGTCACAAATCCAAATTCAAAGTAGGTCCAGATTTAAATCCAATTAAAGTCAATTCATGCATCCATTTTGTTTCTCTGTTCTTTTTCAGGCTGTAGGGGGCTGGTGCCAACTAACAGTCAACTAACAAAACAATCAGATTCACTTTATTATAAAATGCCCATAGGTAAAAACTTGTCTAAGTAGTTTACAAGATGCAACTGTATGTATTTTATGTGCAAGGTAATATTAACATTTTGGAGTTTAATTGCATTCCACAAAGATCTGTGTTTCAGTCTAACTGAAAATGTTGTGCAGTGTGGTGAAAATAAACATTAATTCTGACAAACCATATAAAACCAAAGTGTCAAGACAATGTTTTCCTTTAGCTGTTTAGTGTATAGATGTTTGTGTTTCCACATTTTACAGAAGCTGAAACTTCTAAGAATGCTTTGAGGGTTTTATTTTCACACATTAAAGTAGAATTGTCAAAGATGGGCTGATCTTTTGTCCAACATATTATCCACTGTAATATGGAAATTGGAAACTTCTGTGTTCATGCATCTTTGTCCAAAACAAGTTTATTATCAAGTAGAAGTTGAAGCAATTTTCAGGAGCTATGTTCAACTTTCTCACATCCCCCACCCACCCCCCAGAACCTGTCAGAGGGCCATAGTTCAGATGCAGACAATCGGCTCCTGGTGGGATTGACTCACTTGCTGGAGATGCTGTCAAACCAGCATAAACAACACAAACAAAGTGCCTCTGTAACCGTGTTTCCATCAAGGTTTCTTGATGCGCATTTTGAAGTATCGCATCAGAAAAGGTGAATGGAAACGGCACTATTCGAATTAACTTCCTCTAATTCGCAAAAAACTTGATACGCTCGCTTGAGGTGGTTTTTGGGTTTTTCGAAACAGAGCTGATGCGCAAAACGAGAGATGGAAACAGATTTGCCGACTCAGTTCTGACGTAGCGAACATTCACGTCATGTGACTGATCAGCTGTTTCCGCTGTAACATCGCTAAAACTAGTTGGCATGACAGAATAAATACAACTTGCCCGATAGCAACACATTCCTGAAATATTCTCTCCATTTTGCCGAGATGTGTGGTTCGGTTCCTGTTTTCAACCGCTACTTCCTGTTTACTGTAGACATGCGTAACGCTGACGTCTGACGTAATGCCGCTTTGCGTGGCCTGGTGGATTCGCTTCAAGCCAGTTGATGGAAACACTTCTGATTCGCATTAATTTTTATTTACATTTTTGCAAATTTTCAAAAATTTGCTCAAAATTCGAATTGAAAATAGATGGAAACATGGTTTGTGTGTTGTCTGTGGCTGCTCACTGCCCTTGCGTACTCCCCTGCCCCCCTCTGCGTAATGAAAGATGCGTCATTGTGTGTAATGCGTCATTATGTGCTCGTGTGCAAGATTTTTTTCTTCTTCATTATCACATTTTTGACCTTCAAACAGAGGTCAAAACTGTTAAGATTTTTTTTGTCTCCAAACCCTGTGTCATTTTTCACCACTTTAATTGTCTGTCCAAACAGATCTAACTTGTAAATGAGTCTTTGAGGCTCAATGTGACTTATCTGTTTAAATAAAGGTTGAATGTAAAAGAAAACAACAAAAAAACAACAACTCAGAATTGAACCAAGGAGACCGTTTCCTCCGATTGATTACTTTCAGCAGGAGCTGTACTGTTCGGCGTCTGTGGAGCACTGTTCTATCGGAAATTGAGGAAGACTTAAGCAGCGATTACTGCCATGTCAAAGCTTCCGAGTCAGAGTTTGATCCGTGCCGTGACCTCAATAAATCAGCTGCTTTACGAGCTTAACTGGAAGGTGGAGGCGATTTCTGAGAATCGCAGGCCACCCGCAGGGTTTGGGACTCGTCAGTGTGGTGGAATCAATCTGGATGAGGATTCATAGCATAGATCAGTGAAAGGATTCCCACAATTGAACCATATTGGATTTGGATCGTCCAGATGAACACTCAAGGCTGCAGGAAAAGTAAACTGTCTGCCTGAAGAAAATCAACAATCAAGCTTATCTAAATCTGACTCCCCAAACAGCCTTGGAAAGGGGCTGACTATCAAATTTCTCCTGGGTCATGAGTAACCGAGGACAACAACCGCATCTATTGAACCCCCCCCCTCCCCAGATAACTTTCTGTGAGTGCTTATCAGAAACATCACAGAACTGTAGCTGATCTGAAAAAGGCTCATGGACTAATCGTACTGCCTAGACCTCAAATGCATATGTAATTTTTATTAGTATTAATGTTGATTTAAGGAAGGCATTTGATACTATAGATCATGGAATTCTTCTTGACAAACTATATAAATATGGTATTAGAGGGACAGCATTAAAGTGGGTAAATAGTTATTTGGAAGATCGAAAACAATTCGTTCAAATTCATGACATAAGATCCAAATTTGCCTTACTGCATATGCCACTTTTTGCCTCTATAACAACATCAACTACTACCTCATACATATACTGTGTACATTAACTCATACGCTGCTTTGCCACTTTGCAAATGTCAATGCTAGAAACCTTTAGTTTATTTTAGTTATACTTTTTATACTCTTTTTTTATACTAGTATGCAAAAACTCAGGACAGTATTATGTTCATTAAATGTTTAATGTTTTAGTTTTAGTTTTAGAGTTGGTGTAAATTTTCATACTCTTATACCACTATGCAAAAACTCAGGACAGTGTTAGTTTTACTATTTTATGCTTATGTCTATTATTATATGTTTCAGTGTTTCAATGTTTAGATGTTTACTGTTGCACCGAGGGACTGAGAGAAACGCAATTTCGGTCCTGTGTATGTCCTGTACAGTACATATTGCAGATCTGACAATAAAGTTGACTTTGACTTTGAAATTTAGTAATATCACATGTGGAGTGCCTCAGGGCTCAGTACTTGGACCCAGGTTATTTAATTTGTATGTAAATGACTTGGTTAATGTGTCAGACTTTTTTAGATGTGTTTTATTTACAGACGACACAACATTTATTTGTAAGGGTGATGATACAGAACAAATGCTGGAGTTAATACAGTCAGAATTTGTGAAAATCCAAAATTGGTTTTGTCTAAATAAGTTATCATTAAATCTGGATAAAACTTATTACATGATACACAGCAACAGAAAAACTGATGTTCACGCTCCATTTTTGGTAGACAGAACTGAAATTTGTAGAGTTAGTGAGGTGAAATTTTTGGGTGTTATTATTGATGAGAAATTAACATGGAGACCTCACATAAACAAATTGAGAACAAAAATATCCAGATCAATAGCAGTTCTGTATAAAGTAAGAGAGTTTTTCACTGATAAAGCATTGTTTATGTTGTATAATGCAATAGTTGTTCCTTATTTGGCTTACTGTATTGAAGTCTGGGGTAAAGCATGTAAAACTATAACTAATCCTTTGTTCATTTTACAGAAAAGAGCTGTACGAATTATTATGAAAAAAAACTATAGATATCCGTCGACTACTTTATTTTATCAACTGAAAATTTTGAAGTTCTATGATTTGGTTAATTATAACATTTTGTTGCTTATGTATAAGGCACATAAAGGCATGTTGCCTGACAATATTCAAACACATTTTGTTAAAAGAGAGAGTGTATATTTTCTTAACGGATTTGAGATGTATGTGAGGCCTTATTATTTTAGTACTAGTTTGAAGGAACGATCCACAATAATTCAGGGAATAGGATTGTGGAATGATTTGGAAGATACTGTTATGCCAGATCACTGTGTACATTTAAGAGACTGATAAAGACGAGTTTCTTGGAAGAATATGGGAATGGTTAATACATATATCTACAGTACTTAAGTTGTTGTCTGATTTGATTAAGATGTTTGAGTTTTTATGTTTTTAATTTAGCTTGATTATTTTCTTTTTGAATTAAATTTTTTATATATATAATTTGATTTACATTAGAATTGAGTAAAAAGGGGCAGTTTTCATAAGACTAGTTCTTCTTCTGCCACCTTTCATTTTATTTAATTTACTTTTTGTTATTGTATTGTATGTATAATTGTCATGTTTTTAAATTAAATGAATAAATTTTCAACAATTTTTTTTTTGTCTTAACTGTGCTTGCTGGTAGTTTTTTGATGTCTCATATAGTGTCCTAACAGACAAGATGTGAAAGATCTTTTTTGTAATACCACTATCTACCCTCATGGTTCTTTCCCCTTTTCATATCTAAGATTGTGGTGGCGCTGATACTGGCTGCTGTTTCGTACACTCGACCCATCTTTCGGACGACTGTGCATATACAATCATGTTGTACCTCGGTGCAATGTCAATAAAGATATTCTGATTCTTTTTCAGCTGAGCAGTTTTATTGAGTGACGTTTGTATTGAAATTGCAAAATTACCAACTAGATGATCTAAGTCACTGTTCTCTGATGTATTACTCTGCAAGACAGAGGAAAACATGGATGGAAGAGAATCTTTCAATTTGGTTACAGCATTTTCTGATAGAAAAGTCACTCTCGGTGACTGTGTAGTCATTTAATGTAAACTCAAAAGTTATTAAAAATGGCCAGACAGAACAGGATTTTGAGGATGTATTAGAAGAAGGACCTGAATTAACTTTGTTAGGTTTTTCTATCTGGATTATTGAGCATGTGCTTTGATACACAAACTACTTCTTTGAGTAGTTTAGTGTTTCAGGATCAGTTTTATTTGGTCAAGTTTGTATTTTGCACAAATGAGGAATTTCTCATACTTTTTCTCTCAGTTCAAGTTTAGACCTTCCCTCAAAATTATAACCAATTTTTTTAATGATCATTTTCCCTTTCTGATGCTCAACTGCTTATATAATCTCAAGGGAGGTTTTATTAAACCACTGCAGCATCCTGGTTTGAAAAGGCATAAAAACAAGGGGAATGGTGTGTGCTGTGGTGCTTAATCTAAGTTAGAAGATAGGATAGTACATGCTTACAATCTGAGCAGGTGAAGGCACAGAAAGCTGAAGAGGAAGATCTAAATTGGATCTCTGCTCCTGCTCAGTTGTAGAGGAGGAAAGCAGGATGGGAAGAATGGAAAAATGGGTAAACATGCAAAAGACGGAACTGAGGTCCTTCATGATTCAACAGCAGGCTGCATCTTTATATCAGGTGACAAACCATGTTTGCACAAACTGGCACACACACAAACAACATATGGACACAGAAAATCCCTCACACACAAGCAGGAGCATGAGATAAGAGCAACAAAATGTCCACACAGCTGATAAAAACAGGTAAGCAGACATTTACGATCACTTAATGATGCTAGATAGAAGACAAGAGCGGAGCAAACAGTAGCACAGAGACAAAATTAAGACACAAGAAAAATACTACTGAAGTGGTCAAATAAAAACATTATACATTTATTGGGGGGAAAAGCAATAAACAAGACAACAAATTGTAGTAAGCCTTAATGAACTCACTCCAAAAAAAAAAGAGTCAAATAAAACAGAAGCACAACTAAGAAAAGGAAAACAAAAATAACAAAAATAAATAGATAAATCTGTAAAACAGAAGAAAAAAAACAAACAAAAAAACACTCCTGAATCATCTTATATTAGATTCTCTAAGAGCTATTCCTCATCTGAATTGAGCACCAAAGAATAAACTTGTTGTTTTCTGTACAGGGTGAAACTGGATAAGAAAAGTCCAGCAAGGTTTGCAATACAAGTCAAAGATGAAGCTCATTCTTTTTAAAAGTTTATCTTCAGGAGGAACAGAGGCATTTACTGTGTTTATTATATGCTTATTATCTCAGGGGGTATTATTTCCTTAGTACGGTACTAGAAAACTGAGGCAGAGCTGGGAATCAAACTGCAATTCAGGACTTCAAAATATGTGAAAGGACATTTAGATATTTTTACCCTGAAAGAATAGTAATTGATCCAGCACACTGAAACGTTGGTTACGTATTGTAACCCCAGATTCTATGAATGTAGGCGTAGCCCTTTAGGCCTCGCTAGTGGATAATTCCCTTTGCGTGCAGCGCACACTGAAAACTTTTAGTCCACGCCCACCTGCTGTGGGTGGGCCCCACCGGTCGTATAAATTGTGGCGAGACCGGACAATCAGACCGGGCATTCTGTGTGGCTGCCCCCCGCCTATGGAACTCCCTCCCTGACTACCTGAGAGCTCCACAGTCACTGGTTGACTTTAAAAACGACTTGAAGACCTTTCTTTTTAAGCGAGCCTACTCTGCCTCCTCATGATTCTATCTTTGATCTTAGTTGATATTATTATTGATTTTACTTGATTTATCACTTGTTTTATTTTTGATTTTGTTGCACTTTGTAGCACTTTGAGATTTTTGTTAATGAAAAGTGCGTTATAAATTGGTAATGGTAAATGGAGCTTATTTATATAGCGCTTTCCAGCCCCCTGTGAGGAGCCCCAAAGCGCTTTACAATACCAGCCATCCACCCATTCATTCAGACATTCATACACCGGTAGTGGTAGCCTGCCTTGCAAGGCGCCATCCAGACCTACCGGGAGCAACTCGGGGTTAAGTGTCTTGCCCAGGGACACAACGACACATGGTGGGCGGATGCGGGATTCGAACCTCCAACCTTCCGATCAGGGGTCGACTGCCATTACCACTACACCACGGCCGCCCCGTGGTGTAGTGTTTATATATAAATTAAATTAAATTCATTATTATTATTATTAATCATCTCCCAAATAGCTTTTATTCAGCCATTCAGGAACCAGTGAGGCCCAGGGCCTAAAGGGATACGCCTACATTAATAGAATCTGGGGTTACAATACGTAACTAAAGTTCTATTTCATGTAGGCTCCGCCCTTTAGGCCTCGCTAGTGAATTAAAGGCGGAGCAAGATATGGTCTATGCCTCACTGGGTCCATCCAGACACCAGCACAAAGCAACTGCTCGCACAATTCATTCCATCACTCAGCCTTCTACATGTGTAATTACATACTCCGTGCGTCATGATGCATCAGAAAGGATTCTGATGGAGAAGGACTGGGACAATAAGCCTGTAAGCCTGCACTGCATGCTGAACAGGCACATTTTAGCTGCTGAAAAACAAAAATGAGCAGCATAAAACAAAAATTTCATGCTCAGTTTTATTGTGTGTGATTGTGCAACAATGTGCCAGGGAGAAATAATAATAATAATAATAATGAATTTAATTTATAACGCACTTTTCATTATCAAAAATCTCAAAGTGCTATAAAGTGCAACTAAAATCAAAGATCAAATAAAAACAAGAGATAAAATCAAGTAAAATCAATGATAAAACAATAAAAATCAATAATAAAATCAATTAAAAATAATGATAATATCAACTAAGATCTAAGTTAAATCATACGGAGGCAGAGTATGCTCGCTTAAAAAGAAAAGTCTTTAAGCCTTGTTTAAAGTCAACCAGTGACTGTGGAGCTCTCAGGTAGTCAGGGAGGGAGTTCCATAGGTGGGGGGCAGCCACACAGAATGCCCGGTCTCCCATGGTCCTTAATTTGGTTTGTGGAATGTGAAGGAGATTACTGTTCTGTGATCGTAGAGACCGGGTGGATGAATATGGTGCAAGAATGTCCTTCAGATAATCTGGTGAAGTTCCGTGTAAGCATTGATGTGTAATGAGAGCAGTTTTGTACTGAATTCTGTAGGTGACAGGAAGCCAATGAAGGTTATGGAGAATGGGCGTAATATGTTCAAATTTACGAACTCTCAACAAGATCCTTGCTGCACTGTTTTGAATATATTGAAGTTTCTGAAGGTTTTTGCCAGGGATTCCAATAAACAGGGAGTTGCAGTAGTCGAGCCTGGAGGAGACAAAGGCATGGACGAGTTTCTCAGCATCAGAAAAAGTCAGAGATGGGCGAAGTCTGGAGATGTTTCGAAGATGGAAGAAGCAGGTTTTAAACAGATGCTTAATGTGATTTTCAAATGTAAGATGAGAGTCCATTTTTATTCCAAGATTTGTAACAAAGGTGGAGAGGGAATGAACTCTGGAGAATGAACTCTGGCAGGCGAACCACAAAACTGAGGGAGCAGAACTGTTGCTGAGAACGGTGAACAGAACAGGTGAATACTTTATTTATAAACAATCAGAAACAACAGTGGTCATGAACTGTGACTGATAATAAACATCTCACATCATGCCTGCCTGCAGGCAGATGTAAACTCAGGTTAAAAAGGGGCTCCATGAAGGTTTAACTAATCATTCTGATTAGGGCTGGGCGATATATCGATATTTTTAAAATATCGAGATTTTTCTAAAGAGATATAAGACGAGACTATATCGTTTATATCGAGAATCCACCGTCTGTCTGTTTTCTCCCACTCGCCCCCCTCCTTCTCCTTCACTGAGCAGCACAGACCCAGCCCCTCCTTCCTGCAGGCTGCAGGAGGGCGGAGCCGCGGAGACTTTCAGCACAACAAGAAGTAAACACGGCAGATATGAAGAGCCGCGACGCAGCTGCTGAGGGGGAAAAACAATGTTTTTCCTGAGCTAGTTTGGATTTAAATTGTCAGATGAGGGCAGAAAAAATATTTTTGTAGACGATGCTGAAAATAATCCCGACGAAGGCTCGGATCTACGAATCTTTTTCACCATTTAAACAGCGGAGTGGAGCGTGAAACGGCAGAACCGAGTTTTTTTTACAGCCTCCTG
>JBBPBX010012007.1:42473-54826 GCA_038048925.1 Garcialebias charrua | reverse complement strand
TTTGTTCAGTTTTTCAAGGAGAATGGTGTGATCAATAGTATCGAATGCTTTTTTTAAATCAACAAAAATACTGATACAATATTGTTTTTGATCGACAGCAGTAGTTATTTGTTCCATTAATTCCATGAGAGCCATTGATGTAGAGTTTTTTGATCTAAACCCATACTGACTGTTGCTTAGAATATTTTGTTTATCTATAAATTGATCTAGTCTGTTTACAAATAGTTTTTCAAGAATTTTTGAAAACTGTGGTAACAAGGATATAGGTCTATAATTGTTGAATACACATTTATCACCATTTTTAAAAAGAGGAACGACCTTAGCTACTTTCATATTATCTGGAAATATTCCTGTTGAAAATGATAAGTTACATATGTATGTGAACGGCTCAATAACATGGCTCATTATGTCCTTTACAAACATCATATCCATGTCCACCCAGTCTTTTGATCTCTTGTCTGTAAGATGTTTTACTACATTCATTATTTCCTCTTTGTTAGTTCCATTTAGAAAAATACTATTTGCACAACCTGTAATTGAGTGGATCACATTTTTATCTACTTTTGGTATTTTAGCTGCAAGGCTTGATCCAACATTCACAAAATATTGATTAAATCCATTTACAATTTCATTTTCATCATGAATTTCATCGTTGTCTTTTACAAAATATTTTGAAATACCAGTTTTTGCTTTATGATTCTTCAGGACACTATTCATTACTCGCCATGTTGCTTTCATATCACCATTACTTTTATCTAATAATTTACTATAATATTCTTTCTTATGTTTCCTTATAATCCCTACTAATTTATTTTTATACTTTTTATATTTTTCTTCAGCGCTCTGACTTCGCAATTTCAAGAAACATGAATACAAATAATTCTTTTTTTTACAAGCATTTCTCAACCCTTTTGTCATCCATGGTTGATCAATCGTATTTCTCTTTGTGTAATTTGTTTGCACACAATTCTTTTCATACAGAGCTTCCAAGATATTCATAAACTCATCATATGCTCTGTTCGCATCATCAACATACACATCATTCCAGTCTTGTTTATCTAGATCCTCTTTCAATTTTTCCAAAACTTTTTTTGACGTGTTTATGATCTTTTTCTTCATTGTGACTGCTTTTGTGATGCTTTGATCATTTTTATAGATTGTGAAAACTGGTAAATGATCACTTAAGTCGGTCGTTAAGATACCACCTATCACGTCCCCATTTGTTATATTTGTGAAAATATTATCAATTATTGTGGCACTATGAGTTGTAATTCTTGTTGGCTTTGATATCAATGGATACATATTTAAACTGTACATTGAGTTTATAAATGTGCTTATGTTATTTGAATCTGTTTTATTTCCCATATCAATGTTAAAGTCTCCACACAAAAAAACATTTTTATTAAAACTCTTCTCCATTAGCTCCAAGATTTTATCCGTGAATATTTCTATATTTGCTCCTGGTGATCTATATACACAACTTATTATTATGTTTTTATCGTTTTTGTTTATTATTTCTATTGTTATCATTTCCATAATATTATCAACTATTATTGACATTTCACTATTTAATTTACATTTTATTTCATTATTGACAAACAGAGCGACTCCACCACCCTTTTTTGGGGGGCCAAGATGGTGTAGTGGCAGGGCTTCCGACTTGGGACCCGAAGGACGCGGGTTCGCGCCCCGGCCACTACACACCTTGGGGTGTCTATGAGTGCACACCTAATTCTCCAGCTCCCCGGGCGCTTTCTATGGCTGCTCACTGCACCACCTGGTGGTGGTTGGGTTAAATGCAGAGACGAATTTCGTCTGTGTATGGGAAACATACACAGATGACAGAAAAGGACATTACAGTATTATTATTATTATTTCTGTTCATATGATATAATTCATACCCCTCGATGTGAATATTACTTGTGTTATCATCATTGAGCCATGTCTCTGACAGCGCTATTATTGTAAAAGTTCTATTTAACTGTTTTAAGTAATCTGTTATTTTGGATATGTTTGCATTTATACTTCTGCTATTAAAGTGAATAATAGAGAGAACTCCATTTGATATATTGATGTCATTAAACTGCTCTTCATTATAATATTCGCTATCTTTTATTACAGGAAAAAATTTGCATCAATCACATTTTCAACATTATATATTTTAGGTTCTGTTATATACAAACTACATCACAAACTACATCACAAAATGAATATTTCTACTTAATTTTACTAACTGTAATACACAAACTTAGCCTGGCCCTCGCCTTCCTGCACAGCTCCGCTCAATTCTCATTTCCCTTCACTGCACAGTCTGGGACTTCTCTCATAGACAACGATTTCTCCGGTAGATTTTTGACCGGACCAATCAGAGAACAGAAGGGGCGGAGTTTTGGACCCTAACCCACGCCCCCACCTGTCCCAGCGCACAGGCTCTGCCAGCGCGCAGTCAGCGAGCAGCGGCATGTTCTCATTCAAAGCGATGCAAATCGATGCAGGACTGTTTTATATGTGACACAAATTTATTAATTTCCCCTTCTTAATCCCTTATCTGGAGTTTTCTTTTGTTTTTTGGGCCAAAAGTCAAGTGATCGCTCGCTCCCTCCTCCTTCTCTCCCTCCGCTGAAATGAACAAGGAAATGGCTGAGGTTGTCACGAGAATTAAACTCGGGTTTTACGTTGCTGCCCGAGTCCCATCAGATTTTCTGGTCTTCTGGTGAGCTGGACCAGCGATCCATGGTTTTATTTTATTTTATTAAAAAGTTTTATTAACATATAAACACAGAATTTGCAGCGCGGCAGCCGGCAGCGAGAGAAAAGCTGCAGGAGGCGGAGCAGTTGTCAAGTTCACCAGAGCACGGGGAGCAGCCATACATGGCTCTGAGGGGAGGGAGCAGAATGCTTTCCCTGTTCAAAATATCCAATGGTTTTGTTCCTCAGCAGAGGCAACGCCTCCAGCAAGAATCGTTTTAAAATGGAGAAAGTCCAGACCCTAGTCTGAAGCGAAGTGAAGGACAAGGGTCTGGTTTTAACCAGGCTAACACAAACTACATCACAAATTCTACTTAATTTATCTAACTGTAATACACAAACTACATCACATATTTTTAACGCAAACATTTAAGTGTTGAGAAGATGCGTTTTCTCCAGCAACAGTGGTGGTGGGTGATATGTGGATGTTCACGTGAATAAAATTTGCTACTTTTGGTGAACGGAGAGACCAAAAATTTTATTCATATTGACTTTTCAAAATGTTTGTCATGTAGAACATAAAACTATCTTCTACTTCTTTCGGCTGTTACCTCTTCAAGAGTCATTCTTCTCCATCTGTCCTCTGCCCTCACAGTAGTACCTTCATGTCCTCTACTGCATCCGTATCTATCCTTCTTTATCTTTTTCCTGGCAGCTGCATTTCCAACATCCTTCTACCAATATACCCACTGTCCCTCCTCTGGACATGTCCAAACCATCTCAGTCAGGTCTCTCTAACTTTATCTCCGAGTTGTTCAACCTGTGCTGTACCTCTGATGATCTCATTCCTGATCGTATCAGTCACTCCTTCATTTCCCGTCCAGTCCTTTCTCCTGTCTTTTTGTCAGTGCTACTGTCTCCAGTCCAGACCATTCAACATAATGTAGCTGGTCTCACCACTGTCTTGTAAACGTTTCCTTGGACAACACCACCCTTTTGTTGCAAATCACTCCTGAAACTTTTCTCCATCCACTCCATTTCTCTGATAGCTTTCTGCACTTCACTATTCCACCACCAGGTTTCCTTATCATCCATTCTGTCCAGATGACACACCAAGCACCTTCCCATCGGTCTCTCTGCAGTAAGTAGCCCAGTCATCTTAGCAAAACCTTTTAACAGCTCCTCTCTGAACTCATAACATTCTCAACTTCCAAGTGCTCTTCTTCTCTGATTTTTCTTTTCTTCACAACAACAGTCATTCTACACACAACCATCCGATGCTAGCCACGCTCTCCACAGCCACAACCTTGCAGTCTTCTACAGTGAATGTAATCAACCTGCGGAGAGGAGAGAATCCCATAGATATAAAGACATATAAAGTTGTATAAATCTGTGGAGAATCCTATCCATCCATCCAAAATTTTTGCATATCTGGCAACCCTGAAAAGAAAGATTCCCTTTTCTTAAAGCGACAGACATTTACATAACAACAAATAGGGAGTCTTGCCTTTATGCTGCAACAAGGCAATCTTTCTTTGAATGACAGACATATTCCTGCTGCAACAAAGAAGGAATAACTTCATAGTGTCACATACCTGTATACATGGCAAGTAATTAATCTTTCCCTAACAGAATCCTCCCCCAATAACATATTCCCCACAATATTTGGATCACATTTTGAACTTTTCTCACAATTCTGGTGCATAAAGAGAGACTCATTTGAGGCCTTTCTCAAAGATCGTTCTGCAGCAGCTCGATGATAATGATGTTCTGATATTGAGGCCCCGATCAAATCTGTGAGTGTGACTCTGATGACGAGGAGTGAGGCCAGGAACCTGTGATGAAAGGTGTTGTAGGGGAGCAAGAGTCAGAAGCTGAAGACAGAGGTGAAGAAGAATCCCACTGAAGCAGTTGTTTTGTTCATAAATCTGCGTCTTCATAATAATAATAATAATAATAATAATTTTATTTAAAAGCGCCTTTCAGGACACCCAAGGACACTTAACAAACCAATACAGTTCAAACATTATCAGTGACAAATTGAAATATAAAATACATAAAGATTATAAAATGCAAAATAATAAAAATACATTTAGTAAAGTTAATGATAAGCTAGTCTAAAGAGATGTGTTTTCAGAGCAGTCTTGAACAGAGAAAGGGAGGTGGTGTTTCGAAGGTCTGGCGGTAGAGCGTTCCAGAGGTGAGGGGCAGAGCAGGTGAAGGCCCTGCTCCCCATGGTGGAGAGGCGGGCAGAGGGTACATGGAGATGTAGTGAAGAGGAGGATCTGAGAGAGCGTGATGGGATGGAGATTTGTAGGAGGTCAGATAGATAAGGAGGGGCAAGGTTGTGGATAGCTTTGAACGTGAGAAGTAGAATTTTGAAGATGATGCGTGATTTAACCGGGAGCCAGTGGAGCTGCTGCAGGACAGGAGTGATGTGGTTATAGTAGGAGGTTTGAGTGATGACACGGGCAGCTGAGTTCTGGACCATCTGTAACTTGTGGAGAGATTTGTTGGGGAGGCCGTAGAGAAGGGAGTTGCAGTAATCGATACGGGAAGTCACAAGACTGTGCACCAGGATGGCTGTGGAGCGGGGTGTGAGAGAAGGACGGAGACGGTTAATATTACGGAGGTGGAAATAGGCAGACCGAGTAATATTGTTGATGTGTGAAGTGAAGGAGAGAGTGGTGTCGAGGATGACACCGAGACTCTTGACCTGAGGGGAGGGGGATAGCAGAGAGTTGTTAAGGGGGACGAGAAGATGTTCTGATTTTGAAATAGAGTTTTTGGTACCGACAAGAATGATTTCTGTTTTGTTACTGTTTAGTTGAAGGAAATTGTTAGAAAACCAGTGATTTAGCTCAATGAGACAGTCGGTGAGGATGGAGGGTGGAGTTTGGTTTTGATGACAAGTAGAGCTGTGTGTCATCAGCATAACAGTGGAAATGGACGCCGTATTTGCGGAAGATGTGACCTAGAGGAAGGAGGTAAATGATGAAGAGGAGGGGTCCGAGGACAGAGACTTGGGGGACACCCGTGGAGACAGGGGAAGACTGGGAACGGAAGGATTTAAGCTGAATGAATTGAGTGCGGTCAGAGAGATAGGAGTTGAACCAGTCTAACGGGGTACCTGAAATGCCAATGGAGGTTAGTCTGTTGAACCCACCAGAGCAAACATGGGTTCTCATCAAAAGCACAATTCATAAATTTGCACATTCAGAGCACACTATATGAACCGTCCAATGAGACACAGAAAGTGGAATTTTTGACAAACTGTCGAGATTCACTTGCTTTGTGAACTGAACCACAAATTGGATACGATTTGTGAGAATCACAGGCCACTTGCGACGGCCCCTAGGATTCGCTGACAGGATAGATCAGATCTTGGGGAGTACTCTCAGGCATGGATCAGTAGTGTGTCCACTTAATTTGGACGTTTCGGGATCTCCGAGAGGACCAGCAAAGACTCAAGGCAGACATGAATCAGTAAAGTTCTGCCTGTCCCCAAAACAAATATTTATGTGAATTTTGCTCCCCGGCTGGTCTTGACAGAACACCTTATCTCAATTCGCCTGGAGACCCGGTAAATCGACACTCTGCCCCCTCCCCTCTCCCACCGAGGATGTCTGCGGACCTATTAGAGGGACCCGGCTGAATAAACACTATGTCATCATTTCAGGACTCTTGGATTCTCTCTGGCACTGTCCTAGGTCGACCTTGGCTCCCTCGAGTGTGTTTACGGATTTCACCAGAGGTAACTGACTGATATACCATTCTTATCAGAACACTTACAGTGCCTCTGGAGTGTCCTTGGACATGCTCACCACCCTTGTCGTCTCCCTTCCCCTGCAGAATGTCTGCGTACGGGGTGTTTTTTCCTATTTCAGGCTATCTTTCGTCGGCCATGGAATAAAGAGCCTGTTAGGATTGTTTTTTGCCTCCAAATCCTATCCTGTAGTCACTTTCATTACTTTTTGTCTGTCCAAACAGGTCTCACTTTTAAATGAGTCCTCAAGGCTCAATACGATTTATCTGTATAAAAAAAGGTTGAATGGAAAAGAAAAAACTCTTTACTTGTGTATTTCCTGCAACAGAACAAATTTTATTAATGTGTAATAATTTACAGTAAACGTTCTCCTCACAGTCCGTACTTTGGTCTGTTAGTTAAAATCAAGACGTAAACGTGATTTTAGGCACCAGAAGATCTAAACATGTCCACATGTCTTTACGTCCTCACGGCGTGAACCTCTCAGTGGGTGTAGAGGGAGGCGGTGAAGACGATGTCCCTGCGGATGGCCAGCGAGGCCCGCTCCATCTTGCTCCCCAGGACAGAGTCTCCCACGATGCGGGCGGCCTGTCGCACCTCCTTCAGCACCTCGTCCAACCGCTGGATGCAGCGGACAACCGTCCCCTCCTGGACGTCTGTGAGCTGGGCGATCTCAGCAAACGGCTGGGACGAGACAAGAGGAGACGTGATAATATTTTCTGTTTCCTAAAAAACAAAATGATCTGTCCACACAGTAAACATTGTTATCATGAGAAAAATACATACTTTTTGCTTTTAGCATCTGGCTAAATGCTTTGCTAGTTTATAGCTAGCTTTTGCTACTTTTAGTTACCCCTTTGCTACTTATAGCGTGAAGCTACAATTTTGCTACTTTTAGCTATCCTTTTAGCACTTTTGATTTTTATTGAGTGTTCTGCGTCTTTTAGCTTCTTATGCTACTGTTAGCTAATTTGAGTTCATTTTAATAATCAATTTCCTAATTTTTTGTAAGCCTTTTGCTTCTCTTAGCAAACCCTTTGTTACTTTTGGCTTTTAGCTAACATTTTGCCACTTTATTAAGCTTTTCATTTGAGCATTTAGCAAAGGTGGGCGCCAGACTGCTAGGGAGCGCTAAAGCGCTAATCCGCTTATAGCGGACCTAAACAATTTGTCAGCGTTATAGCGGATTGACTAACTTTTATAATTCATAAGCGGATTTGCGCTATTTTTATTTAAAATGCAGTACCGCTAATAACTAATTATCTATCAGTAAAAACGAAAAAACTTATTTACGGGCTCTTAAATCAACCGGACGACTGCTCACAGACCATATCCTGTCAGCGCCGGATGTGGTCCGTGACAAAAAAGCGTCCCCCTCAGTCTCTTGGCTAGAGAGAGCGCTCTCTCTATAGCAGTTAGCAGCCAGTGTGTTACTCTGCAGCCTTATTGCTTGTTTTCGAAGAGTCAGACGAAGAGTTTTTAACATGGAGGGTGAACTTATGGATGTTTCTCAGCGGCCTACGCGACGCGTCAGCGCCTCATTTGCCCTCTTCAAAATGGCGACGGCCACAGAAGCAAAGGACTTTACAACAAAACACGGTAAAAACAATTATTTATTTACTGAGAAAAAATATATTTCTTAGCTGACTTTATAGCACAAGACCAGTATTTACAGTTTGACTCCCATCACCCTCTGGAGCACAAGTTAGGAGTCATCAGGACTCTGTACCACAGAGCAGACAGCGTCCCCACTAACTCAGCAGCCAGACAGAAGGAGAAATCACACACAAAACAGGCTCTAGAGAAATGTGGATATCCTAACTGGGCCTTCCTGAAAGCAGAGAAGAAACCCAAACAGGACTCCAGCCAGCCATCAGGTGAAAAGAAGGAACCCAGACCCAGACCAGTGGTCATTCCGTATGTTGCGGGAGTTTCAGAGACATTGAGACGTTTATTTTCTAAACACAACGTCCCAGTGGCTTTTAAACCCCAAAATACATTACGGCAAAGACTGGTTCATCCCAAAGATCCAGTCCCCCGGCACAAACAGAGTAATATTGTGTATGCTGTTCAGTGTCAGGAGGGCTGTGATCAGTCTTACATCGGGGAAACTAAACAGCCACTGGCCAAAAGGATGGCCCAGCACAGAAGATCAACATCATCAGGTCAGGACTCTGCGGTCTACACTCATCTCCAGGCCAGCGGTCACTCTTTCAGGGATGAAGATGTTCACATCCTTGATAGAGAGGAACAATGGTTTGAGAGAGGAGTAAAGGAGGCCATCTTTGTGAAAAGAAACCGTCCATCATTAAACAGAGGTGGAGGCCTCCGGGTTCAACTGTCCCCCACTTACAATGCTGTTATTGCTAGTATCACTCAGCCCTCTGTGAATAGCAAACAACCATCAGGGTGTTAACGATCCATCGTCAGGCTGATGGTCCTCCTTGATCATGTGAGCAGCTGGTTTCGGCTGTCATCAGCCAACTGGTTGATCCACTGTGGGAGGGTGCTATTTATAAGACTGAGCTGAACACAGCTTCTCAGACTGAGGAAGTCTTTCGGACGAAAGACGAAACGTTTCTACAGTTTTTTTTTTTTGCTTTGTTTTGTTTTGTTTTTTGAATGTCCAGAGGACCAGACTTAGCTTTTTTGGATTTTTCTACCTGGATTATTGAGCATGCATCAGGGTATTTATAGCACAAGGTTTTTCTGAGCTTAACCGTTTCACGAAATGGTCAAATCTGCTGGATTTAAAAAAGTAGTTCGCCATTTGCACGTTGGCGCGTTAGCATTAGCTCCGCTAGCATTGCTAATACATAAGCGCTTTTGAAATTGCGGACCTAAATAAATTAATAAGTGCTTTAGAAATAGCTGAACTAATTTTTGGATTAGCGCTGCCCAGCACTGGCATTTAGCTAACCATTAGCTTAAGCTACAATTTTCAACGTCAATTTTTAGCTAGCCTTTTGCTCCTTTTAGCTAGTGTTCTGCTTATTTTTCCTGAAACAACTCACACTGCAGTTTAGAAGGAAACACATTTAAAAAATCTATATATACCGTATTCACCGGAGGAAAATACGCTCCGGTGTTTAATACGCTTTGTCCAATTATTAACAATAAACAAGAAAAAAAAATGTAAACAATACGCTTCGGTGTTTAATACGCGTCATCACCGATTAGGGCGCCTCATTTGCCCTAATCAAGATGGCGGCGACAGAAGCAAGCGAGTACGAAGATCTTCACAAGGAAACACGGTAAAACAATTATTTCTTTGCGAGAAAAAATATATTTCTTAGCTGACTTCATAGCAGACGTGCTTCTGAGCTTAACGAAATGTTCAAATCAGCTGGATTTAAAAAAAAAGTTCGCCGAATTTTAGGCAGGCGGTTCGGACCGGACGCTTTGTTTCTTTAAATTTAGCTAAATAAACGCTTAAAAAATATATTTCTTAGCTGACTTTATAGAAGACGTGCTCCTGAGCTTAACGAAATGTTCAAATCAGCTGGATTAAAAAAAAAAGTTCGCCGAATTTTAGGCAGGCGGCTCGGACCGGACGCTTTGTTTCTTTAAATTTAGCTAAATAAACGCTTAAAAAATATATTTCTTACCTCACTATAGCAGACGGGCTCCTGAGCTGAACCAAATGTGAAATCAGCTGGATTTAAAAATCTGCGGTGTGGTTTATGAGTGGTATCTTGCAAACAAAAACAGCTACCGGTACATCCACAGCAGGGAGCGGGCAGCGACAGAGTCAGTCCGACCAAAGGAGGCTTTTTTCGGACACATGAGCTGGAAACTTCTGGAAGTGGCCCCTCTTCCTCTTCGCTCTCTGAGTCCTCTGCTGGCTGCTGCCTACAGCGCCCGTATAGCGGCCGAAACTGGTACTGCACCATTTTTGCCAAAAATGAAAAATGAAGAATCAGAGCGAAAAATGGGTCTAAAAATATGGGAAAAAATCCATAAATAATACTCTTCGGTGTTTAATACGCTGGACATTCAAATGAGCAAAAATACAGCGTATAATACACCGGAGAATACGGTACTCATAAAACATATTTATCTTATTTTTGGAACTAAATATTTATTTATTATTTGTTTTTTGTAAAAAGATGAAAAATAATTTACGAGAAGGAAACAACTTTTTTAGTAACTCTTCCATAAGTTTTTTTCGCTAAAGGTTTTAAGAGAGATGTTTTGAAAATTATCCAGACTTTATTAAATTGATTTCTTTAAAGAAGTGGGGTTTTGTGGAAAGCTTCTGCACAATTAATACATTACCTGTTGTAGTTAACTCTTGAAACAACTTCAGTTTGAAGTAAAGTTTATTCTATCTGGACTGATGAGCTAACATCTGGTCATAAACGCTCGTTATTCTGGTCCTAATGCAACTTGATTTCTCCAAACGGATGTCATCAAAGAGCCATCTACAACAGGTAAGATATTAACTATAAAACCATACTTAAAAAATCTGAACTATCACTTTAACATGTTCTCACCTCCCGAATATTCTCAAACCTTGACAGCGCTGAACGATGTCTGAGCTACATATTTCTGCTTTACCAGAAGCAGTTCAGACCCAAAGTGCGACCCGGGTCTGAGTCCTTACCATGCCTCTGGCCCAGCAGTACACCACCTCAGTCAGGCCGAACTTCAGCTGGCCCACAAACTCTTCAGCTGTCTGAGGTAACCCACAGTCCCGCTGCAGCTCTCCGATCCTCTTGGCCACCGACAGAACCCGATCGATGCCCTGCGAGCAGAAAGAAGTGAGCGTGCGCCACGTCAAGCGACCGGATCGGCAGTCGGGTTTTGGGTTCTCCTCACCTCCTTCAGCGTGCTGGTGAGGTGCGGCTCCACCTGCGTGTTCTGGGCAAAGATCAGGCAGGACAGCAGGGCGGCGCTCTCTTCAGGCGCCAGCGGGCTCAGGACATTCTCGAACAGCAGCTCGGTCAGCAGCAGCTCGTGGCTGCTGATCTGGCAGGCCACACGGCCCTTCAGCTGCACGGCGCCACCGCCGTCCACGTACTGGAGCGACTGGAGGACCTGAGGGACGAGGGGGCGGGAGTAAGACTCTGAGACGAGCAGAGCGTTCACGGGACTGAGCGTCCTGAGATCAAACGCATCATTAATAATCATAAAATGAGACAAAGTGAAGAAGTTTTAATCTTTGTGTCAAACTTTAGGATTCTGTCGTTTGGGTGTAGTTTTAGCCACGTTAGCGTGATGCTAAGACACAAACACAGATCGTTTGTTGACTTTTGTCTGAACTGAAATATCTTCACATCTATTTCTCTTCACACCATTGTTTCACTGATTTTGACCTTTTGCAGCTTCTGCATACTTTGTACTATTTTAGCTGTTTGAACACCAAAAACGTTCAGCCCGTTCAGGAGATGGTGCTGTGACTTTTTATATTTTACACTTTTAAAAATATTTACGTATGTTTAAAAATATATACCGGTACTTATATTAAAAAAAAATTCCTCAGAGAAACGCATTCCTTTCAAGCTGACTAGCCTGTTAGCTTTTTGTTACATTTACTTAGCGTTTAGCTACTTTAGGCTTCAATGTTGCTACTTTTGGCTAGTATTCAGCTACTTTTAGATTTTAGCTAGCTTGTTCTACTTTTAGCTAGCCTTTTGATACTTTCTGCTAGTATTTTGTTACTTGTAGAATTTAGTTAGCCATTTTTTTAACTTTTAGATAGCTTTTAGCTACTTTTAGTCTTTAGCTAGCAATTTACTACCTTTAGATTTTTAGCTAGCTTTTTACAAAATTCAAGTTTTAACTAGCCATTGATGTTTTAACGTGTGTAATGTAACTTTTAGCTTTTAGCTAGCCTTTATCTACTTTTCGGTTTTAGCAAGCTTCTTCTACTTTTAGCTTGCATTCTGATACGTTC
>JBBPBX010012007.1:29201-42101 GCA_038048925.1 Garcialebias charrua | reverse complement strand
ACACACCCACACCCCACTGAACATAAGTGGATCTGCAGTGGAAGTGGTCTCCAGCTACAAGTACCTGGGTGTACACATGAATGATAACCTCAGCTGGAGCAACAACACCACCAGCCTGATCAAGAAAGGTCATCAGAGACTCTACTTCCTCAGACGGCTGAGACGAGCTGGTCTGAGCAGCCCAGTTCTCACCTCGTTCTACAGGTGTGCAGTGGAGAGCATCCTGTGCTCCAGCATCAATGTGTGGCATGGAGGCTGCACAGCTGCAGAAAGAAAAGCTTTGCAGAGAGTGGTGAAGGCTGCACAGAAGTCTGTTGGAGTCAGTCTCCCCACTATCACAGACATTTACACCTCCAGATGCAGGAAGAGGGCCACCTGCATCATGAAGGACCCACTCACCCAGCACACACTTTTTGCCCCACTCCCCTCAGGACGGAGGTTGAGGAGCATCAAATGTAGAACCACTAGACTGAGGAACAGCTTCTACCCTGAGGCTGTTAGACTCATGAATAAATAAATGATAAGAATAATCACTGTGAAATATCACATCATGCTGATGCTGATCTGTTTCTTGTTGCTGTGTTCATCTGTGACCATCTGCTCATACAGACTCATGTTCGTGCTGCTGTTTGTAATGATGTTTTTCTATTACATTGGTGCTTAGTGTATTTTTAGCTGATGTTTTACTTAGTTCATATCTTAGATGTTATTACAGTTTTTCTCTTACATTTTGTTGTTGGATGTAACTGGGACCCTGTGTACATAATCTCGTTTCATCACATGTACCACATGCGGTGCAAATGACAATAAAGATTCTCTGACTGACTCTCTGACTTACAACAAGGATTTGACATCCTGTGCTCCAGCATCAACGTGTGGCATGGAGGCTGCACAGTTGCAGAAAGAAAAGCTCTACAGAGAGTGGTGAAGGTTGCACAGAAGTCTGTTGGAGTCAGTCTCCCCACCATCACAGACATTTACACCTCCAGATACAGGAAGAGAGCCACCTGCATCATGAAGGACCCCACTCACCCAGCACACACACTCTTTGCCCTGCTCCCCTCAGGAAGGATGTTGAGGAGCATTAAGTGTAGAACCACTAGACTGAGGAACAGCTTCTACCCTGAGGCTGTTAGACTCATGAATCTCTAACCAGAACAATCACTGTAAAATATCACATCATGTTGCTGCTGATCTGTTTCATGTTGCTGTGTTCATTCGTGCTCATCTGCTCATACAGACTCATGTTCGTGCTGCTGTTTGGAGTAATGTTTTCATGCTTTTAGTGCTTAGTGTATTTTTAGTTGATGTTTTTCTTATTTCATATCTTAGATCTTATTACTGTTTTTCTTTTACATTTTATTGTTGGATGTAACTGGGACCCTGTGTACATAATCTCGTTTCATCACATGTACCGCATGTGGTGAGAATGACAATAAAAATCTCTGACTGACTGACTCTGACTGATTTTTAAAACTTGTGGTTTTTAGCTATTATTTTGTCACTTTTAAAGAGGTGAAGGTCCAAACCTTGATCCTCTGGTGGTACTCAGGCAGCAGAGTCAGAGACTGATCCGACACAAGGAACAGCAGCCCGTCCAACTCCTCCTGAACACCCATCCTGTCTTTAATACGAGCAAACTGACACACACACACGCACGCACGCACACACACACACACACACACACAGATATAGAGAGCAAATTGTCCTCAGAAATGATGGAGTGAAAGAAAACAGGCACATTGAACAATGTGTCTTTTTGTACGGCTTTGATGTTAATCAGCTGCTTGAATATTCAACCGGAGCACAAAAGGAATTTAATTTGATGCATTTATAAACAAACGCTGGAACTGAAGCTTGTTGTTGTAGAATCTCTCCAAAATCATCTCCCTCTTTATTTAAATAAATCAACTTGTCCCCGTCCCCACCACCACCACCACCACCACCCACCTGCTCGGCGAATGTGGGCGAGTGGATGCAGCTGAAAGCCCTCAGGCTCTCCTGCAGCGCTCGAAGCCTCATGCTTCCCTCCACCACATCAACGCTCTTCAGCTGGAGGTCGTTCACGGGGTCGAGGGTCGCTACGCCACCTGGGTTCGCCTCGGCCAATCGAAGGAGTTCCTGTGTCGCCGTGGAAATGGCCTGACCTGGGGGGTCATTCCTAAACAAAAACAAAAGACGTTTTTACCCAGACACGTTCAGACAGACAGCTTGAATCATGACGAGATGAAAAGATGTAAAATTGTTGGTTTTCTGGTTTCGTCTGTAAGTGAAGGATAATAGTTTTGCTTGTGTTTGCCTGTAGTGTTAGCAAAATATCTAATGGCCAAAATGACAGATTTTAATTAACCTCTCGGAAGGCATTGTAATTTCCGGACTCTAAGCCGCTACATTTTTCACACGCTTTGAACCCCACAGCTTAAACAATGGAGCTAATTAATGGATTTTTTTTTTTGACAGGCTAACGAGCTTCATGCTGCCAAAACATTTAGCCTCGTCCCACCCGGACGCTCACATAGCTGCCCAATACACGTCCCTCTTGGGGGGTGGGTCTTTGTAACTCAGTGAGACTACTTGTATAAAAAAAAGGTTAAAAAAAAATCTGACCAATGAAATTATCGAACAGGTCACAGTGGACCAATGAAATGGGGAGGAGGAGGAGAGAACAGGGACGGGGTGTGTGTGTGTGTGTGTGTGTTGAACTTCCCCCTCCCTGTTTTGAAAGGCAGCTGCATGATGCAGAGAACAGCTCAAGCATGTGCAGGAGGAAGATGAGGATAGCGATCATTGACTTCTTGGTAAGCTACTGTATTTTTTAAATTTTAATTTTAACCAGCCCTGTTACAGCCACTGCTCAGATAAAAATAACATTTTTTTTTAACCGATACTGTACATATTTGTGTATATTACCGGTAAGTATTTAATGAAAAGTAAAAAAAATAAAAAATAAATTATTTCTATGTACCGTAAATGTCTCATGTTGCAACAGGGACACCTGCGGCTTATATACGAGCACAGCCTATATATGCACAAAATTATTATTTTCCTTTAAATTTAGTGGGCGTGGCTTATATTCAGGTGCGCTCGGTAGTCTGGAAATTACAGTAATTACTGGACGTCGTTCCATAAGAAAAGCTGGAATACGGATTTCAATTTTACAATAATTACTAACATACTTTTGTTACAATTGTTACAAAGAATTTAAAAACGGTTGATGAGGCAGGTTTTTTTTTTTTTAGAAATGTTAGCTAGTTTCAACAAAACTGTAGTGGAAGTCATAAATCTATGATTGTCAGTTTGTGGGTTGGAAGCTGAAAAGTTTATTTACCGTAAACAAAACAAAGACTCAATTAACAGACTGAAGTTTTGCCCCATAGTGTTGCAACAACTCGAAACCCATGAAGGCTCATTTAAATGAGCGATGCAGAAAAAGAAAAAAGGGCCCAACTCTGGTTCTAGGGCCTAATTAGACCATTAGCTTCACGTTTGGGGCGTTTTTTTTGTAAAAAAAAAAGACAACTGGTGCAAAATTTATAGCTTTGTAAATGCTGTGCCAACAATCTTCAGAGGTTATATCCTATAGGTAATCTGAAACTTTTAATTAACACTTAAAAAGCAGGTGAAAGAAAAACTTCTTAGCAGGCGGGTATAAAGTGATCGAGAATGAAAGAGATCAAACTCAAGTCTAGAAAGTTCAGCTGCTCGGTCAAACTGTAAAAAACAGGAAATAAAAGCAACATTGTGTAAAAAACTAAAGCTGTGCGTTCAGAAACGATCCCTGGGCTTGAAAACAGTTAGGAGGTGATTAAAGTCGACGGCACCTGAACCGCGGCTGCTGCCTCTTGCTGTAGTTATCGATGATCCTGTCAGGAATCACTTTGAGGGTTTTCACCGTGATGGCTGAGATATCCTGAAGTTTCAGTTTCTGCACCGTGTGGCTGCATGAACCTGACACAAACAAGAAGAGAATCAGGAGAATAAACTACTCGGCAGGTGTTTTACTACGATTAAAATGAGCATGGACGTAAAAACAAAATCAACTAGAGAAATAGCATTGTGAATGCTTATTGCAGAAGAACTTGCTGAAGAACAGCTGAAAGTAGCTAAAAAGCATTCTGAAATTTAGCTGAAATGAAGAACTATCCTAAAGTAGCAGAAGAAAGCACAAAGAACACATATTTGCTGAACTAAGTTTAAATAAGCAAAAATTAGCACAAAATGAGGAGATTAGCACACAAAAAAAGGCTGAAACTAGCCAAAAATAGTTGATAAGTAGCTGAAAAGGCAAAAAGAAGCTGAAACTTCCAAAAGGAAGTGGAAAGAACTGGAATGAGCTCAAAAAACGTGGAATTAGCTGAAAAAGCTCAAATTAGCCTCAAAAGAGCTAAACAGTAGCTGAAAGAGCAGAAAAAGGTGAAAGAAGCATACAGTAACAAGCTGAAATTTAGCATAAAGAAGTTAATTACCAGTAGGCTGAAAGAAGCAGAAATTTACATATTTTTTTTAAATAGATCTGAAAACAGCTGAAACTAACAAAAATAAATGCTAAAAAGGTAGCCGAAAAGGTAGAACAATCTTAAATTAGCAGAAGAAAGCAGAAATAACTCATGTTTGTCCAATTAGGCTGAAAGAGGCAGAAATTAGCACAAAAAAAGTGGACATTATCTGGAAAAAAACTGACATTAGCTAAAAACAGGTGAAAAGTAGCTACAACAACATAAAGAAGCTTAAACTAGCAGAAATAAGTTGAAAAGAGCATAACAAGCTGAAATTACCATAAATTACGTAATTAATTAAGCTGAAAATAGCAAAAATTACCATGAAAAACTTGAATTTATCTAAAAATACCTGACTTGCAAAAAAATGCTTAAAAGGTAGCTGAAAACGTAGAACAAGCTGAAATTAGCATAAGAAAGCAGAAAGAAGATATGTTTGGCCAATTAGGCTGAAAGAAGCAGAAATGAGCACAAAAAAGTGGACATTATCTGAAAAAAGCTGAAATGAGGGGAAAAAAATGCTGAAAAGTACGGTAGCTAAAACAACAGAAAAAAGCTTAAATTACCAGATGGAAGTGAAGAGAGCACATTTTTGCTGAATTAGACTGAATTTTTTAAAAATGAATCTGGAAATAGCTGAAAAAACTATAATTAGCATAAAAACAGTTACCGGTAAACGGTAGCTGAAATACCAGAAAAGCTGAAACTTGAACAAATGTTGTAGTTAGCAGAACGAATCTGAAAGGAGCACAAAACAGCTGAAAGTAGCTGATTTTTTTAAAAAATTTACACAAGGAAGCTGAAAGAAGATGAAGCAGAACAAAATGTGAAAGGAGCAGTAAAAGGTTGTAAACGCATCTAAAGATCTGAAGGATATAAATTAAATGAGCTCAATTCATTTTCTATGAGAGAAAAAAAATGTCAGAAAAGGCTAAATATTTTAAAAAGCTAAAGTTGCAACAATACCAAAAGTCATAGCACCCTTCTCCTGAACGAGCTGAACGTTTTGACATGATTTGTGGAAATGGCACAAAAATGTGGAATGAGAAAGAGGTTCAGGAAGAAAAATGGATGACAGCAGAGTGAATGCTTCATAAACATTCACATAACGTTTGACCAGAACCAAATGGACCTGCCTTCAGGGATGAAGAGAGACGCGTTTTGGAGGTGCACGAAAGCTGCGTTGTCATTTCCTTTCCCGTCTCCCTCCTCGTTACCTTTCTCACAGATAACCAGGGCTGTAAAGGTGCGATTCACTGCGTCACTGGACACCTGGAAACAAGGAGGACGGGTTGATTTGTGTCTCAAGCAGAAGTTCTTCGGTGATAAACCGCCTGCAGCAGTGACTAATCCAGGAGTCTGGAAGTTTTACTTATCTAGACCGAGGAAACTGTTCACATCATTCATGTTTGGCTGCTTTACTGTTGCTGCTTCGCTCGTTGGAAACACTAGGCTTCAACATGGTGCCTGTCAGCACACACAAAGCTGCTGGGACCTCCATCTATCCATCTTCTCCATCTTCTATTCTCTATGGCTGAGCCTGGCCACCTTACAAAGGAAGCTCATTTCAGCCGCTTGCATCCAGGATCTGGTTCTTTCTGTCACAATCCAAAGCTCAAGACCACAGCTGAGGGTTAGAACATAGACAGACTAGAAAATCTAGAGCTTTGCCTTTTGACTCAACTCTTTCGTCACCACGATCGACCGAAGCAACGTCCTCATTACATCATTGCTTTAGTTCAGCTGTTTTACAGCGTTCAGCTCGTGGGGCTGCAGTTTCACTTCTGTCCATTAGGAGGCGATAATGTTTTTATCACCAGGAATCTGGAGCAGCTTTTGTGTCCTTGCCACGCCAAAATCATAAACTCTCTGAACGTTGATGAGCTCTCTGAACATAATACAGGTAGTCCCCGACTTACGACGGCCTCGACTTACGACGTTTCGTGGTTATGACACGCATCTCCATAAATAATAAAAATAAATATATACAGATATATATATATATATATATATATATATACATATATATACAGGTAGTCCCCGAATTACGAGCGCTCTGATCTACGAGGTTCCAGACTTACGAGCTGGCGAATTTTTGGAAAACACGCAAAAAATACTGAGTTTTCATGTGTTTTTTCACCACAGTTAGTTAGCTAAGCATATGGACACACGTTTCCGATCATTTTTATGCACTCATAAGCAGTTTTTGGATGAAAATAGAGTGTTTGTAGTCGCGCTAGCGAAACCGTTCCAATTTACGAGCGAAATTCCGGATTTACGAGAGACATGGCGGCCGTTCCAAATTACGAGATTTCCGGTTTACGAGCGCCTCGTTGTAACGGATCTCGCTCGTAAATCGGGGACTACCTGTATATATATATATATATATATATATATATATATATATATATATATATATATATATATACATATATACATATATAATACATATAATAATGAATTCAATTTATAACGCACTTTTCATTACTGTAATGAAAATCTCAAAGTGCTACATTATATATATATACTGTATATATATATATTTTTTATTTTATTTATTTTTTGTTGATTTTTTTTTATTTTGAAGCCGATTTACGCAGTTTCTGGCAGTTTCTGGTTTCGCTAGCTGTGGAGGCTACATCTGCCTGTACTCTCTAAAAAAGCTAAGTCTGGTCCTCTGGACATACAAAAAACAAAACAAAACTTGTTGGAGCAAGCTGGACAGGCAGAAACTGGCAGCAGCTGTGGAAAAGTAGCTGTTTTATGGACGGCGGTTTTACAACGTAAACGAATGGAGAATCCGGAGGAGGGAGGGAGAAACGGAGGAAATGGCTTCACCAGCAGTCCAGAGTAGGAAATTAACTCTTTTTTCCCCTTCATTATGGCTCTGAAATGTATGTGTTTTTTGATAATTATGTAGGGTACTGTGTTAGGATAGGCTAAGTGCTCGGTAAAATACCGTACTGTACGTATAAGGTGCAGTTTGGACGTATGTTTCGAGTTACGTTGAAATTCGCTTTACGACGCCACGTAGGAACGGAACTCCGTCGTAAGTCGGGGACTACCTGTATCTCATTAAAACCAGCATCTTTGTTGGCTTTCTTCTTCCGCTCATGGTCACCCTCGTAGTCATCTTTGTCAGCTGAGTCTTTGGCGCCACCGTTTGGAATGAAAATCATACGATTGCGCTTGTTGTTTACACGATCGACAAACTCAGTTTGGCAGGGCACTGGCTAAAGACTTACTACTACTTCAAGGTTCCTGTAGGTGCTTACAAACAGTTAAAACTCATAAACTAGACTCCAAGTCCACATACCGGTATACAGGTCCCTCAGCACCAGGATGAAGATCCCAAGTTTAAAGACCCTTTCCCAAATAAATAAACTCTAAAAAAAATCACACGTTCAGGTCAGTGGAAAACATTTAGCAACCGAACAGAAGGACCAGCAACTTGAACGGCATGCTGGGAGAATACCTGACGGGTTGAAAATGAGCCGCGGGACTAAAACCTTACCTGCAGGATAACTCCCAGCGCGTTCAGGTGCTGCTTGTTGTTGACGACGATGACTCGACCAACAGACAGAGCTTTCAGTCCATTCACAGACTCCAGGATGGCTCGCTGAAATCCAGACACCAGGAGGGAAACGTAAAAAAAAAGTACCGTAGGCGTGCTTGTAAAGACTATTAATTTATAAGGTTTCGTCTATCTTAAGCACTAAAACAGGATTATTCTGAGTGCAAGGGAACCTGGAGGGCCTCTGTGGTGTTCCTCAGCTCGGTCACGGTGAGGTAATACGGTAAAATGTCAGACAGCTGGCCCTCGGTGTCCAGAGGAGGAAGAGACGCCAACGTCTGTTTCAGCTGGCTGATCCTCTTCTCTTGTGCCTACAGAGATGTTTGAGTTAAAAATCTTTTTTTTTAAAGATTCTTTGTTAATGGCAGAGCATGCTCTGTTACCTGAGTGTCTCTGTGGCTCTCTGAGAAGCTCCTCCTCATCATGTCAGTCACTCTGAGTGCTTCGACCCGCAGCAGGTTCAGGATCATGGTGTAGGTCAGCCTGAACTGGGACTGGAGGACGGTTGGTTTGCCCTGAGCCACACAGAGACAAAACTCTAGCAAGACATGGATTTATTCTGATTTATTCTGTGTTCTGGGAACAAACACGTGTTTTTTCTTTGAGTTGATGCAGAGAAGTTGAACAAGCCCCTTCCCCTGCTGCTGGTGGACCTGCCTGTTTATCTACGCTGCGCTCCTCACCTGCCTGCCCGGAGATATCACTCCAGACGCCAGGGAAAATGCACTGTAGTCACTATTGGTGATTTTAAGTTGCATGTGTGTTGTCATGAGAAGCCCATGGTTAAGGACTTTTTAGATTTATTGGACTAATTTAATCTAAATCAGCATGTAAACGGTCCCACCTAAGAGCGTGGACATACACTGGACCTTGTGTTAACTCGGGATGTGACTGTTACTAATCTTGAAATCGGTGACAATGTGTTTTCAGACCACATGCCAGACCGGTTTGAGTTCACCCTCCCCCATCTAACTCCTAAGCTGTGCATTCCTGCACGTTGTTGCCGGGCCATTAACCATTTCACTGCCGCACGTTTCACAGATGTTTACAACTCTGAAATGATAATTCAGCCCCCGGTGTTTCTCTCCACCACTGAGGAGCTGACATCCCAGTTCAATTCTGTCTGTTTAAAGGCTCTGGATCATGTTGCTCCTGTTAAATCTAGAAAATCGAAACACAGAACAGAACCTTGGCTGAATGACGTCACCAAGTCCGTTAGGCAGCAATGCAGGAGGGCGGAGCGCAAATGGAGAAAAGACAGGTTGCGGGTCTCTTTTCAAATACTAAAAGAGAGTTGGCGTCGTTATCAGAAAGCAGTAAAAGCTGCTAAATCTCAATACTTCTCTGATATCATTGCATCAAACTCTCAAAATCCACGAGTCCTGTTCTCCATCCTAAACTCTGTTCTCCACCTCACTGAACCATCACCTCTGGAAGCCTCAATTGAGCTGTGCGAGAACTTCCTACATTTCTTTTTAGAAATAATTGTGACCACCCGGGCTCTCATTTCTCCTCCAACTCATTATCCAACCATCTCACCTCAACCTGTTACTGTATTTGACCATTTTGAACCAATCTCTCCGTTTTCTCTAGAGCAGGTCATGTGCAGCTTGAAACCATCTGGTTCCCCCTTTGATGCAATTCCCCCTCGGCTACTAAAGGAGGTTTTTCCTACTCTAGGTCCTTCCATTCTTGCTACTGTGAATAGCAGTTTATCCACGGGTGTTGTGCCAAAAACCTTTAAACATGCTACTGTTCAACCTCTCCTGAAAAAAACCCAAACCTTGACCCCTCAGTCATGTCCAACTTCAGGCCTGTCTCCAGACTCCTATTTGTTTCTAAACTTCTGGAAAAAATAGTTGAGTCCCAGTTGAAGTGCTTCCTGGAGGATCACGCTATCCTTGAGTTATTCCAATCTGGCTTTAAACCTCTCCACAGCACTGAAACTACCCTGTGCACAGGTTTTTATTTAGATGTTTTTAGCTTGTAAAAGTTTATTAACAAGACAAAACTTATGGCACACTGAATATGTAAATCCTGTTTTTGAGTCTTTTGTTTTTGAACGTTATAAAAACGATAAACCAAATCGGGGAGAATGAAAATCTGGACAGAATGAGGATAATTTAACACTGACGTTCGGGCTGAAACTAAACTGAAACAGAAAGCTGGAGCGGAAACAGTTTACTCCTCAGTGCGATTAAAAGTTAAATAATTTAAATCCAAGGCAGCGTTAATGAGCAGAGATCTGTTTCCTCTCGATGGATCGGGGGAGGTAAAAAAAAAAGCCCAACGCTCAGGTTCACTCATTCAGGTGTCGGGAGGACTCACCATCATCATGGCATGCAGATCTGCCATCTCATGAACACCGGATTTACACAAAATGATGACGGTGCCGGTGGCGTCCAGACCTCTCCTTCCCGCTCGGCCCGCCATCTGAATATATTCGCCTTGAAATACAAACCGCAACATAAACAATGCTGTTTAAAAAAACAAAAAAACAAGAGAAATATTGTTTAAGATGAACTAAAGAAAAACGGGGAGATGGATGTGGCAACCTGGCAGCAGGTTTCTGAAGCCGGTGCCATCGTGTTTCCTGATGTTGTCGAACACCACCGTCCTGGCGGGCATGTTCACCCCCATCGCAAACGTTTCTGTGGCGAACAGCACCTGGGAAAGGAGAGGTTTAGATGCTTTAACACAAGTTGTTTATTATTATTTTTTATTTAAATCAAAGACGGCGGTTCTTCTGCTCTGACTCGCCTTCACGAGACCTCGGGAGAAAAGCATCTCAATGACCTCCTTCAGGATGGGCAGGATCCCGCTGTGATGAACGGCAATGCCTCGCTTCAGAAGGTCCCGCATGAGCAGAATCTGAACCGACAGGTCTGATTAGTACATTGTCCGTCTCACTGTCTCATATTTACTGCTTGAAGGGCTATAATGTCTGAAGAAAACTCATCAATCTAAAACTGATTAGCTCTGATTAGCTCTGTTCAAGATGGCCACCACAGCTAATCAAATTTAAACAAAATAGCTGAAACTTAGTCAGTTTTATAGATATTGATCTAAATTTGGCGTGGTAGTAGCTGAGAGTTATCCCAGCTTGTGTCGCGTTATGAGTTTGAAATTTTGCTGTTACCTGCTTGGAGTGAACACCGTCTGTTAGCAAAATATCTCACAAGCCAGAAAATGGATATTAATGAAACTTTCAGAAAGTAACGACTGGATGTGCATCTACAACTGACTGACTTTTGGAGTCAGCTCAATTCAAGATGGCTGCCACAGCTAGCTGAATATAAAAAACATGTTAATGGCTGCAGCTCAACCAACTTTATGGATAATCAGCTAAAATTTGGAGTGGAAGTAGCTGAGCATCAACTCCAACACATACTCTGAGCTCATTTGTGTGCAATATCTTTCACTAAAACTTAGGACATTAAAAGCTTGGGTAAATTACACCGGTTAGCAAAATATCTCATGAACCACAGGACAGATTTCAATTAAACTCTTAGGAATCAATCACTGGATGTACCCTGATGCATGCTAAATAATTCATGTAGAAAAATCTAAAAAAAGTTAAGTCTGGTCCTCTGGACATTCAGAAAACAAAACAAAACAAAAAAATTGTGGAAAAGTTTCGTCTTTCGTCCGAAAGACTTCTTCAGTCTGAGGTGCTGTATTCAGCTCAGTCTTATAACTAGCACCTCCTCATAGTGGATCAACCAGTTTGCTGCTGACAGCCAAAACCAGCTGCTCACATGATTAAGGAGGACCATCAGCTTAACGATGGATCATTAGCACCCTGATGGTTGTTTGCTATTCACAAGGGGCTGGATGTACGGTAACAACTGATTTGACTTCTGGAGTCAACCCAATTCTGGAATACCCACACAAACACAAGGAAAACATGCAAACTCCACAGAAAGACCCCAGGTCAAACATGGGGATTGAACCCAAGACCTTCTTGCTGTGAGGCAACGGTGCAAACCACTGATCCATCGCGCTGCCCACGCACCAGTTTGTGCATACCTTTTTAAGGTTTGACTAAAATAGCTAGAAATATAAATATTTTGCTTGCGTTATCGCCCGCCAATGTCTAAACCTCTCGCATAAAAGCTGGGAAAGGATACGTTTTTTCTTTTTACATTTCAGCAAAGCTCTGCAGTTTGTTTACCTGTGGCAGCTGCCGGTCTCCTCCTCGGAGGCGACTGAGGCTCTTCTGGAAGAACAAGTGAATCTCGGCCTTCTCTATGGAGGTGGTGAGGTCCATGGAGTCCAGCGAGCGGGCGTTCTCATCGCAACGCGCCCGAGAGAAAGTAAACGCCACCACCGGGGTCTGTTGCCGCTGGGACAGGAAGTGCAGGAGGGCGAGCCACACCGCTCGGTCCTGGAGGGAGATATGCGGTAAAACCCGAAAACCAAGGGGCAGCAAGGCGACAACAGCGAACTACCTGACTGGCCGAGGTGTTCTGAGAAGTGTTTTTAGCGCCGAATGACTGAGCATGTTTGCTGGTGCGCTCCTTCTTGGCATCGACTGCGGCGTAGTACCTGAACCAGAAAACAACTTTCCTTAAATACAGAGCAACAACCAGTCGGTGAGGAGCCTCGTGTCAAAGCTGCACCCTTTAGTGAGGAAGTTTCCTGCAGGGTCCACTAGCAGGAACATCTCCTTCTGTGTCTTGGTGCTATTTCCGGTGTAGAGGTGATGCTCCAAAGGGACGGGCCTCTTCATGGTGCTGATCACATAAATGTGCTTCTTCTTGATACGACTGTTGGGACACAACAGGACGCTCGTGAGAGTTTTAGGATGCAAACCAGCTGCTTATACGT